>JAECUM010047561.1:0-11367 GCA_016617855.1 Megalonaias nervosa
GAGAGAGAGAGAGAGAGAGAGAGAGAGAGAGAGTAAATGCAGTATGAGGGTGTACAAAATGTCTTCCTGAAAAATGTCACCTGTTTTTTAACTATTTGTGTGGTCTAGCGTAGAAATGGCAGTCATAAGCAACTATCCGATCCCCTCTCAATTATCGCCCAAAGAAACAAGCGGTCATTGATGCGTAAACATGTGTAAATCCGCATGTATAAATATCTTCTGCTTCACCAATAGCAACAAATACATTATCCGATGAAAAAACAAAATGAAACTCCACCACTTCTACAAATATTTTGATAATGTTTCCTTGCTCAATTCTATCTATTCTGATTTGAAAGGTGTAGTAATTATTATGATGGGCAATCTGACCATCGAGTACAAATTGTCGTCTGGTTCTTCGAATCCACTGAATCAATGCCGGATTATCAGTTAGGAATTTAAACAGACGTAGACACTGGACAGTAACTATACCCTGTAAAACGAGAAGTAACGACAACGCAGACTTCTCCGATTTACAGGGTAACGTTACGGTGCCAGAACACAAACGAATATGTCAGTCAGATTGGCTATATTATTTCCACTATCAACATTGCCTAATTTCCCTGCACACCCAATCTACAAACCTCGGTTGTCCCATCGCTGTTGTCAATCATGGGATGAATTATTCCTAGTGCCATGTTATCCAAGTTATTGGTAATGAAACCGTGAACAGACTGTCTTGCACAAATTAGAAACGTGCCGCGCGCAAAAATAAAAATAAAAATAAATAAATAAAAAATAAAAACGGGATTGTCCCAAAACTATTTTAAATATCTCTCCATCTAAACATCTATTGCTTTAACCACAGCTTAAGCACATCTTTTCGCCTGTCGGAGAACCACGCTAAAACAAATAAAATCATCGACACGCATGCTCAGTGACGAAGCAATGCACATAAAAGTTTCTCAGTAAATACGCTTTATAGACCGTGGAGAAGAGAGTAACAAGCCCAGTGTAAACACTGAATAAATTTTGCCTTAAGATCTTGACGGTCTGACTCGAATGACGATCATAAACATTCTGGAATCAAACAGTAACAAAGGTAATAAGCGGTGATGAGGCGAATACTACCCTACCTGAAATTTAGGACACTATCTCTGCCGAATGTTTGGGCAGAAAGACATAGTCCCATACGCATATCTACATAAGTGATATGGAAAAATTTCACAAAACTAGGACATACATAAGTAAGAAGTTCTAGCAATAAAATGACGTTTCATCAGAGAAAACGGCGTACCAGAAAGGGAAAAACGGATAGTCTGGTCCTGTGTTGGATGCATTATTGTCCGGATCGTCCTTAAGATGTAAGGAGCGGCGGAAAAGAGGTCTTAATTTCCACAAGGTACCTACGTCGGCAGACCAAAAAGAGGTTCTCTCAAGCGATTTCAAAAATTAAAACTCGTCCTATAAATAATTTGAAAATGAAAACCTAATGACATTAAAAATAGGGTATTTTATTCATTACAATGATAAGTTAGGATATCTAATCAATCGATCGATCGATCGATCGATCAGTCATTCAAATAATCAAATCTCAGTCATTTAATCGCACGATTGGTCATATGACGTTAAGAAATTTGCAGATATTATGATATTAGATACAATGCAGACAAGAAATATTTCATTGAAGAAAAAATATATGCAGCTTACTTGAAACAATTTTGTTCTTCGTTTTTGTGGAACCGGTGACATCACAACTGGTTTTTACGTTAGACGACACAGAGAGTTTTAGAATATAAAGAAATCAGGAATTATGTGTCCCAGATAAACTTGATGAAGACAGTAAGATATAAAAATATTAAAAATTAAACAACTGGAGAAAAACAAACGAAGGAAAAATGAACATGCACATGATGGTTACATCCGTACATAATTGTTTATTTATTTATTTGACAATTTACATAAATTTGTCCGGCCAAAATGGAATAGCTTACAGTCCGCAGAATATATATATATGTTTCCTCATCAATGCTATGTATATTTGAGAAAACTGATTTAAAAATGTGAACTCTTCGACTGTCTGTTTTCCTTATGTCTGAAGTAGTGGTAATGACCCCCACCCCACCCTACTTGCATTTCGGAAATAGTGACATGCATAAACAATGTAGCTTGCTGATATTAGACCCCTTTTGACCAATATTTATTCTGGCTGACATTGAAGATAAGGCCTTCACACATTCCTGGAATACCCCATGTTATTTGTCCCCCTCCCTCCTTTCTGTCTGTCTGTCTCTCTGTCTGTCTGTCTCTCTGTCTCTGTCTCTGTCTCTGTCTCTCTCTCTCTCTCTCTCTCTCTCTCTCTGTGTATTATTTATTTGTTGGCTTGATTTTTTCTTTTCCTACTGTTTTTATTTCTGGTTTTCTATTCCACTTTCTTTCTTCGGACAGCCCTACAGACAGACAGACATGAAGACAGATCGTCATACTAGTAATACTATACAGCCATTTTCCTGCGCGCTCACCGCTCCGGTGGCCTAGTGGTTAGAGCGTCCGCCTTGGATGCGGGAGGTCGCGGGTTCGAACCTCGGCCGAGTCATACCAAAGACTTACAAAAATGGCACTAACAGCTGCCTCGCTTGCCGCTCAGCATTAAGAGGTTAGTGTTAGGACTGGTCGGCCTGGTGTCAGGATAATGTGACTGGGTGGAACATCATGCCACATGTCTGAGGCATGATGCCCCAGTGCTAGACATCACTATAAACTGTCACACTGCAGACATCGTAGCGATATGACTGAAAAATTATTAAAGCTACGTTAAACATCTAAATCACTCACTCAATCCTGCGCACTCACAAGCAAGAAAGAATTTTCAGCCCGAAATTCAGTCAAATATTTCCACTACATCGGTATAACTTCGATTGTTTGAATAGAGATGGACCTTCAAACTGACAAATTTGTTTCCAGGGCCAGATTATCCATAGGGCAAAGTGGGCAACGTGCCCAGGACCCCCGAGGCTCAGTGATGTTCCATCCGATCACATTATCCTGACACCAGGCCGACCTGTCCTAATACTAATCTCTTAATGCTGAGCGCCAAGCGAGGCAGCTGTTAGTAGCATTTTTATAAGTCTTTGGTATGACTCGGCCGGGGATCGAACCCACGACCTCCCGCATCCGAGGCGGACGCTCTAACCACTAGGTCACCGGAGCGGTCTGTTAATAGTACTGTAACCATGTCTATGGATAAGTCAGGATAGCTATGGGCCCCTGTGTTGACTGTGCCCAGGGCCCCCAAAGGCCTTAATCCGGCCCTGTTTGTTTCTAGTCCTTTTTCCCTCGATAAGCAATTATGATCTTGGTTTAAAAAATACTTATATTTTTAAACTACACTAAACTGTCGCTTTGAATCAAACTATAATTGACAGGTACCAGAATCGAACTATGATTGGCAGGTACCAGAGACTGGACCAATCACAGCCATCTAATGGAGAATCCCGGTTTTTTCCAAACTGCATCCTTTTGACCACTCTGCTACGTCAAATAAGGACCTGCAGACCAACGCGGTCATAAAATAGTAATACACTTGACGCGTGTTGGTGAAAATGTTTGCTGAATTGATCTGAGGAAATTTTATTATGTGAGAATAACAGCTTTGACCTTCCTTGCGATCAGTTGAACATATTGTGGTCATTCAATAAAAGATTGTTGGACTCAATTCACACGTTGTTGTCCTTCAAGGCGAAACACAATTATTTGAAGAATTTTCTTTCCAACAGTACTGATCGGGATGTCTAAACGTCTGTGTACGTTGCTCTATTGTGTGTCTCTATGTGCGTTTGTCCATCTTTCTGTCCGTTATTCTGCCCACCCCACCCACGCTGTGACTCAGAAGTTAGCATACTGCATACACAGTCGGTGGGTTGCAAGTTAATACTTGGACCATCCCGGGTAGGCTGCCATACTGCGTGTCTGGGCAATGCACGTTGCTCCTAATTGCTTCGGCACTCATTAGTCAATCATATGCTGATGTACCCCCCCCCTCTCTCTCTCTCTCTCTCTCTCTCTCTCTCTCTCTCTCTCTCTCTCTCTCTCTCTCTCTCTCTCAGAATGCATGTCTCGCCCACCGGGAATAGTGTGGGTTCGAATCCTGCAAAAAGCCAAGCTGAAGCTGTTTCGCCGTTTTATCCAAACTCCTGGACACTACATAATCTTATATGTGTTAAACACACGCGCGCACACTCTCTCTCTCTCTCTCTCTCTCTCTCTCTCTCTCTCTCTCTCTCTCTCTCTCTCTCTCTCTCTCTCTCTCTCTCAGCGCGAAATAAAAGGTACGTGATATTATTTATTGAAGCTCGGAATGGTCATTATTTTTTGTACTGAGATCAACATGAACAGACTTTACAAGATCTTCCATCTGCTTCATGTGTGGTCTCATTACACGTAGACGGTAATAAACTAATACATTATGACCTATACGTATGAAACAGATTCGGTAGGTAAATCATTGTGATCCAAACCTCAGAGAAGCATTTCTTCTCCATAATCCATCCAGTTGTGAAGGGTTAATTCATTAAACATGAGGCATAGGACGGAAATATATTTAGATTCAGTACACAAATACTAAGAAGTGTTTATAAATACGTAAGAAAAAGACGTCTGCGATTCCAACATCACCATGCATTTTCCATATCTTCGAACATGAGAAGAGGATATAACTGAGTGCGCCAATAGTTTTATTACACTGAGTGTAAAGCGATTCAAAATAATATAGAGTCTTTCAGATAGGGCCTTGGTAATCGAGTCAAAGTTAAACAACGGGGAGGGAGTGTGACATAACTACTTTTATCGCAATGTCATTACATAAATATAACTCCTTCAAAAGGGAGTTTACACAGGCTCCTAAAGATATTTGCCCATACGTTTTCACTTCATTTTATCAATTTCTCAAGATTATAATTTTACACAAATATTTTACAGAGATATATAAAATGGAAATCGTTTTTGTAAAAGGAAAAGCAACCCGATATGTCATCGTGCTAGAAGTAAACACAGGTACGTTCTGGATTTCGCCATGAACACGCGACCCGATACGGCACTATATTTGTAAAATTAAGTGAGTTTATTAAAGAATTTTATTTGATGCCTCTCTCTGATTATATGATATATCTTTGTTTCAAAAACGATACGCTCGTCCGCAGGTCAATGGACGGTTCGGTATGTCGTTAAACGACTTGCTTCACTTAATAATTAAACTAATCAGTCTAGTTAATATCAATGGATATATTTCCTATTATACGCCATTAATTTGTCACTAACTTTAAAATAAATATTTTTTTCCCGTTCTATCGGCATCATAATGCCTTAAATGTTTGGCTTGGGAAGTTTGAAAGCACTGTTTAAATAGGCCAAGTTGTTAGCTCTACAGCTCTGACAATGTATAAAAAGTTTATATTTGCATGTCTTTCAACCACATGTACTTGGCCTGACATTTAGATTTGATCACTGTTAGGAAAGCCATTGTCAGAAGCAGACGACTGATGATAATGACTGATTACATGTACTGGGGAAATTGACTCAAATTGTCATAAGCAAGCTAACTTTGTCCTTTATGTACACGAATGAATTCACACAGTGTCGGCATTGCAATTGTCTGAAAGTGCATTTACGAAATGTTAAATTGAAAACAAAAGTTATCGGTTGGGATTGTTTTTCTAAAATTTATTTCTGAAGTGTTGTAAGCAAATACAGCTAATGAAGAGCTTAGCCTTTGTCTATTAGATGAAATGTGAGGTCTACCTGTGTAATCTCAAACCCAAATCAACTCAATCGTTCAAGTTCCTTAACCCTCTCCTAGGATATACTCAAGGATTACCGATGGAGAAATGTTGGTGGAGGTGTTATCTTTTCTTTCAAAAAGGCGAAACTTAGGAGTGGAACCAAACTTATCTTCTGTTTATTAATCTCTTTGAGCAAAACCTACTGTGTGGCTCACCGAGATATCGGCCAAACGAGGGTCTGGTAAATTAAAGAGTTTTCCGAGCAATTCTTGAACGAGGTGGGGCCCAAGGTGTCAGAGTGGTCTAAGGCGATCTCCTTTACAGATTACTGATATCTCACCTCTGTCGGCGTGAGTTCGAGTCTCAGGCTTGGCTAACATGTGTATGTGTGAAAGCTTGTCACATGCTTCCCATGGTTCGGTGGTTCTTTCCTGGATTTTCCCCGGGTTCTTTCTCCACCAAATATACAGGCAGTCATGTATAGCCTATCGTGCACTGACAAATGGCGTTACACTCACAACATCATCAACAACAACAACAACCAGAACGAGGCCTTCCCAAAATGTGGAAAGTAGTGTGATTGGCTGATGAGGTGAATCGACGCGATACTTCCAATTGTGGTAATGAAATGAAGCCATGTTTTACGTAAACATAGACAGTTTCATTAGCGGATTAAGGCACGCCTTCTGCATCGACATCTTTATTCAGAGTGATGTTTAACAATATCCTTTTTATATTACAATGTACGTTTAGCTTGACTGATTGCAGAATCTGTCTCTATAACTTTTGTGATAGCGAGATGTGCATTTGTAGTTTCTTGTCTTCAGCATTTTACCAGACCCTAGTATGGCGGAGGTCTCACAGAGCCACGCGAGAATCTGGTTGAAAGAGTTTATCTGTCCATTATGATACTCTCGTCTCTGCCTGACCAGACTGTGTCTGCCGAGGAATTCGCAGATATCAGTCTGGAAAAAAACGCAGTAAAAGCTTATATATATATACATACATACATACATACATACATACATACATACATACATACATACAGTGGCGTAGCGAGGGTACTTAGCGCCCGGGGACAAAACATAAACTTGGCGCCCCCTTCGAGTGCATCTGAGATAACGAATAGTTGTATTTTCTTCATTTTGGCGCCCCTGGACAACTGCCCCCCCCCCTCCCCAAGCTAAGCCACTGTATATGTATCGACACCTCGTTCTCTTAGACTGAATGAGACTATAACGACCATAACTCCATAGCGTATAAAATTCATTAATTTGATTTCTGGTGCCCTGCCTTCTTCATTCCGTTCGTAACGTAGTTCAGAGGACAGGGTTGCAGACTACTGATACGTAGGTGAATTACGGACTTTCTGGGTCTGTCGACCAGTAACGCCCGCTTACGGTTTGTTTATATCATGCGGATATCGTTTGATATCATTACCTGAGAAAGTGTTTACATCATAGAGATTATGATGTCATAATATATCTAACAGACGCTATGTTGGTATACAACTGCATTGTTCTCATAACATTCTTCCTGACTGATATACATTTTACTTTTCTTTTATATTAAAAAAATGTGAATTGGTATGATTTGTTTTCATTATTATTTATTTCATCTTATTCAATATTAGCAACGCCCAGGACCTAAAATTTGTGGCGACTCATTTTCGTTTAATTTTTATAAAAAAATTCTTCTTTATTTCTTTTTCGTTTTATTCCACGGCCTGGCTTTACTTTCCATTGCATAGCGATGATAGCCAAAGAGGTCCGAATTAACTAGGCATGCCACAAAAGCTATTTTGACCAATGGAAAATTTAAGCCTTAGTCCATCTACAAGATGACGTCACTGATGTGAACAAAGTGATGGAGATAAGATTGAAAGCAGTGGTCATTCCTACCAGGGGCTTGTCTGTGTCCCTGAATGTAAACGAGTGATATATGAACCCCTGTCGTTTAATAACAACTTGCTTAAAATAAGTTTAATTGGCTGTGTGTTTTGCCTCTACGAAGTCGGACTTTCATTAGTATTATTTTCTTGGTGGGGGTTGATTTGTTTGTTTGTTTGTTTGTTTGTTTTTGTTGTTTTGTTTTTTTGTTCCTACGAAATATAAAGCCACCGAAAAGGGAAATTGAAAGTTTAAAGCCCCAATGAATTTCGTTCAATTACTCAACACGACTGTAGGTTTACGTTACTTGCATGACGTAACTGGGACAAGTGTATATTATACCTCATTTAATACGAATAATACCCTTAATACGAATATGTTCCTTAACACGAATAATTTCCTTACGTAGACTATTTTAAACGTCTTTTATCTTAATGCCAGCTGCTTGACCAATTCATTAACAGACAGACATACAAATACATAAATAGATATGTACATTGTATAAAGTGACTAGGATCTTGATGTGCAACTGTAGACAAGGGGACTCTCCAATTGCTGGCAACGAGCAGGGGATGTGTGGCAGAGGATTGTAGGAGAGGACTGAAGGTGAATCGTTCGTAGATATAGATCCCAGTACATAGATAACTACACGAAATCAAGAGTGGCGGCCTCCGCCTACGTCCCTGACGATATATGTGTACTTAAACATTTTCGATATACTGTAAATATTTATACTATTAAGTACTAATCGAAACTACATAGGGGCACATACCATCCGTATGAATCGGGTTCTGCATGTTAACCCTCACCATAAATATCTCAGGCTAGACCATAAAAACATCTATAGCAATTATACCTCACACAGCGAGCTAAAATCCACTTTTTGTATTTAGTGTACTCCGTAATGTATCTCAGAACTGGGAATATTATTTTCGGTAAAACTTGTATATCTGCCAGTTTATACCTTCCATAAATTAAATTTTGCACTTATACTTATAAGCAAAGGCCATACATGGATACTCTAGGTGAATAAGAAAGCGGGACCAAAAATGATTGCAATTAATGACAAAGTTGTACCAAGGTGATGATGATTATAACGATAATAGTAAAAAACGAAGAAAAGGTGGAGGAAGACGGAAATTACAAAAAAGAAAAAAAGAGACAAGAGGATAATGATGAAGATGCGATGATGTTAAGAAGATTATGATGATGGCGATGATGATGATGATAATGATGAGAAGGAGAAAGTAGCAGACAACGATGTTGCTGACAATGATGGTAATGTCGAAGAGAAGAAAAAGAGAAAGAATAAGATTCATAAGAGGAAAATGATGATAACAGAAAAGAAGTAAAAAAAGATGATTAAAGTAATAAAAAGAAAGGAACAGGAATGGAGGAAAAGTCTGATAAGAGGCGCTGCCAGTGACAGATTTCCCCATTAGGTAGACAAGAGGGTGGCAAAGTTCAGGAAATGGCAAATATTGATGTATGAAAATCTGGCTTTCATCACAAAATTGTTTATTTTGAAGAAACAAGAAACCTTTTGTTAGCTTTTGCCACTATTTCAAGACAAAGGTGTTTAAGGCTCTGGTTTTAAGGATTTATTTTGGATGGTTAGTGAAGGTAATGGTGGTGGGTGGGGCGGAAACTCTGACAAAATCATAAATTCGTCACTGGGCGGTGCAATCTAAAATAGTAATAGCTTCTGTTGTAATAGAGGTTTCAGATAGAGCTAGTAATATACTGCACAATCAAAACGATGACTGTGATATGAAAACATAAGTATATGACGACTTAGTAAGTTCGAAATATCAAACAATCGACAATAGATTATCTAGTTAAGAAATAAACTGCTATTACAAATTATGTTATTTCTAGAGCATGCTGGTTAATACAGCAAAGCTAATAACTCATATGCGATCATCGAAAGATGTACACGTATTCATTTACATGTTTAAAAAGCCAATATGTCTCGAGCAAGTAGATCAAAACCAGGAAGTTTAATACTTCTTTTGCAATAAAATATAGCAGATTGCATGTATATTTTGTTTAAAATAAAGACCCATCTACGAAAACCTTAAGATCTAAATTTATATCAAAGAAATGCATGTGCTCTCCGACTTCATGAATGAGTCGTGGTGGCTAAGAACTAAGAGTGACGGATTTGCTACCTTAAGGGTGCGGGTTCGAATTCCATATTCGGATCATGCCAGATCGGCTACTGAGGTGTGTCCTTGGGCAAGGCCCTTTACTCCAATTGCCTCGGCACTAAATAACTTATTTTTGTTGATTTGCAGTCAGACAACAAACCAAAGCAAAACCGACTTCATAAATGTATTTTGGTGTTCTTCTCTTCTAAATATATTTCTTATCTATGCTGAAAGTTTCACCAAGAGATAATGTATCCAAAAACAAGAATATAGCTTTGAAGATGTTAAAGTACTAGTTCTCATTCGATATGTAAAAGAGTTATTCATATGACTTTTATGAAAACTTAAGTCAAATGTACAGAAATGTTGATGGTGATAGATAGATAGATAGATAGATAGATAGATAGATAGACAGATAGATAGATAGATAGATAGAAAATGTGTTTCCAAGGTATAACAAGTCGAACCGTTTGAGTATGCAAATGGATATATACACTATTTCTTTCTCTGTAATGTTTCGATATCTCTGTCACATAGAACATTTTATTTCAGTTAGCGTTTGACACTTTGTCATTGTATAATTAAATATCTAAGGGCACATACTGTCTTTGTATAACTTAAAGAGATATACCATGTCGCATGCATGCATAATTATGACATTTAAGTTAATGGGACACTAATTATATTCACTTCTTGGATGATGCAAACATAGATCAAAATATATATCTTAGGAATGGATGAGTGTCTTGAGCAAAGTAAATTTAGCTATCGTTCTTTGTAACATCGAGACAGGGTGAAGGTGTTACAGCATCTTACAATGACAACGATTTCTATTTTGGCACAGTTTATCTGAAA
This sequence comes from Megalonaias nervosa, assembly GCA_016617855.1. Lineage (NCBI taxonomy): Eukaryota > Metazoa > Mollusca > Bivalvia > Unionida > Unionidae > Megalonaias > Megalonaias nervosa. The sequence continues at coordinate 10,651 of JAECUM010047561.1, forward strand.
TAGTTCGCAACGTTATCATTGTGATGCTTTCTACAAAATTTGAAATATACCTCAAATATTGCGCTAGCAGACACGTATAAAGCACCTGCAGTCAAACTAAGAGTATATCCAGCACAGAATAAACACCAGTATCTTTAACAACTAAAAATAGAGTTCCAAGAATCAACAATATAAAAGAGGAGGACAACCCTTGCTTCTTATAGTAAATCCTGATTGTAGAAAATAAAACGGAAAAATAAAATGTAGATGGTTAACTGAAACTATTTCTCAAACGAGCGAAAGCGGGAGGTGGGGTGGGATGGGGAAGAAAAAAAAAACTCTTAATTTTAGAAAAAAAAAAAATTTCTTCACAGACTGCAATAGTCAATATTTTTAAAATAAGTGATGATAAATAAAAATCACTTTTTCCATAAAATCTGAAAAATATCCATCAATGTGACAGAATGATTCTGACCGATTTTGAAATAATTATTGGTTTATAGAATAAAACTTGACATGTTTAGAGAGAACAGATGTTCGTTTTCTTCAAAAACAAATCAACATCTCTTAAAACACATCTATGTCCTCCTCAAAGAAAATTTATAAAGAAACCTTTAGAAGACGTACTGGAATTTTTTAAATGGTCCATTTCTTTATGGGACAACTGGAAATGGAGAATATTCTTCATTTAACACAATAATGGAAAGTCATGATTAAGCATTGATACAACTCATTCCA
>JAECUM010047562.1:0-27549 GCA_016617855.1 Megalonaias nervosa
TATATATATATATATATATATATATATATATATATATAAAAGCCTTATGTGTGCTCGTTTTATAATTTAGACAGATATTTAATTTCAGTTAAAATAATGCCACATATTGAGTATTTGTTTTTAAATTAAGATTCCTTCAATCACATATCTTAAATGTAGGCATTACAGTTGCAATTAAAGAACGTTCACCACCAAGTCTGTTTATCAGTTTCCTAGTGTTAATTTTCTATAGTCCATTTTCCATTTTTCCATTAGTTTTAATCCAAAAAGCATGGAAGTTTCTATGCCAATCAATTATAACTCCATAGATGATAACATTTTGAGACAGTTTGTGGGATATTTTGTCTTTTTTCTCATTCCTTAATTATTTAAAAATTTTGTGTGTTATTTTTTAGATAGTTTCAGTCAGGTGTTGGGTAAAACAGTTAATGACAGTATCAATTTTAGCAAAGTCAAACCGTGAAAACGGCTGTTTTTTCGCATAACTACCAGTTCCCTAAATTCCAATTGTACAATCAGGAAAATAATTATTTCAGTCTTGTGATAAAGATTCAATTCATGGCTTATGTTACGAGTCTAGGCTCTTACAAAACGTAACAGAAAAGAGTGAAGACATCAAGCTTTGCAAAATTTAACAAATAATTTATTTCCATAGAAAAGCAAGTGAAAATGAGGAAAAAGATCTTACGGTTTTACGAATCAAATCCAAAATTAATCCAAGAATTAAAAAACAGAAGTCCTATTCTTAAATAGTCCTGAATGAATCTGAGTTCGAGTCCCGATATGAAATCCAAAATGGAAGGTGATGACGTCTGTAATAATCTTCAAAGTGCTCTTGTGCCAACAGTTCCTTGTTGAATCACAGAAATTATTATTCCAGATTTGAATTCCGAATAAATTTCAATAAATGTCTTTGTCCAAGAATTTCGTAGAAGCATTTATATTTTTCGAGGGAAAAGAATCACTAAATATTCAATGAAATAAAAATTCAACTCAAACTGGTCACAACATATATTTGGACTCGAATGGCTAATTCTTGTCATAACATGAGTTATTAGACTAACTAAAACGCAAAACAGATGCCCGGATGGGGGTCAAGAGTTCATCTTTCCAGACGGAATAGAAGTTTGTTACATGATAATTATCACGTGCTCTAGGTATGGCCTTGACTGAACTTAACAATTCTTACTATGAGAAAGAAAAAAAAAAATTAAAAAAGTTGTTTACCACAACTGTCACTGGTCCCGAATCAAGGTCAGAAACTGGATACAGTGTTTCTATTACTGGTTGTTTATCAGTAAAATAAAAAACTCAAGTCAAACAGAACTGAACTGAATTTCTGTACAATGTCAAACCCAGTAAACAAAGTTACATTACAATAGCATGTAATTGAATAAAAAAAAAATTAAAACTCACAAACAAATAATTAAATTACATATACATAACACTTAGATCTGATTTTGAATAAAAGGCTGTTCCAAACGTTTAAATACTTATAGAGTAACTAATAACTTATACTTACTTTAAATACTTATAGAGTAAATCATCGCTCTTTATCACAATACAGATGAGTTTGTCATGAAGCTGGCCACTTTAAGGAAGCAATCTTTAGCTGTTGAGGTAAGCGAAATGCAAAATTGTTTTCTTTCTTGTGGGGTTTTGTATGGCGGGGATGCTGCTGTTGTTGGCTCAATAGATGGTATTGGTTTACTTGAAGTGAGGGGTCAAAAGGCTCAGGACCAACAGGGGAAAAATGTTTCACGAATATATATATATATATATATATATATATATATATATATATATATATATATATATATATATATATATATATATATATATATATATATATATAAATTTCTGACGTGAAATTTAGACTTGTTTTCTTTCTTGCTATTGTTCTTATCAAATACATTGAATTTCGCACAATTGCTCGTTGAAGAGAATGTTGTGATTATTTCCATTTAAGAATGATATTTTCTTATATCTGTTGTTGAACTATTAATTTTGTTAAATCCATTGTTGAACTTTATGCTAACAAATGTGGTGCCAGATTTATTCATCGTTCATTTACATTATAAACAAAAACATCAAAGTAACGAAAGTGTTCCAGTGTTTTCGCTAGAATCAATCCCAACATGGCTTCACCACGTTACAGCATCGTGGACAAATAGTATTATTTTTAGTTAATTTTCTAAATATTAATAATTTATACGCTTTAATTTATTTTTTGTTTGTTTGTTTCCTTTGTACTTTGAGCATAAAAGAAAATTTCTATTTGAAGTATAAGATAGACATGGCGATAAAGAATACCCGTGTCTAATACCTTGGCTTTGTGAATCAATTCCGCTCGATATACATTGTCTGATACACGAGTTGCTGCATTTTTATTGAAAAGGCTAATCCATTTTTATGTCCGAGCCAAACTTGAGATAATATAAATTTTCAAGCATACATGAGTTATCTAATAGGTCAGAGGCTTTTGCGAAGTCTGCAAGACTTAAAGGAACAAATGAATTTAATTTTTCTGCATTCTCAATGACATCAGAGACAATTCTTCAATTTTCTTCAATACAGCGACTGTATATAAATCCAGTCTGACCTTGATGAATAATGTTTGGTAATTGTTTAATTATATTGCTTTACAAACTATTTTATAATCTATGTTATGTAAAGTGACTGCTCAGGAGTCTGAATAATTTGTAAAATTATAATTTTGTTTCGATAGTAATGAAATAATGTCTACATTTTGTATAGGAGCTTGTTATCCACTCCCCAGAAAATAGAAAGAAATTTCTTATAGCTATCCAAATGACTTCGTAAACTAAGCAACTAATATTGGGTCCTGGACTTTCCTTGTTTTGCATACTTTTTAATGATTTTGTTCATGCGTCGATCATTAATGGTCCTTCGCAAAATAGGTTTCTTCGCCTGTTAGTTTATTTTCAAAATGTAATGGAGGGAAATTACAGGCTACAGTAACATTTTCATCTGTGCAAACGCATCTTCATAGTTTAATGGAGAGAAATTACAGGCTGCAGTACATATTTTTTGAATTCATATCTTTATAATCTGACAAAAACAAATGACAGTTTGCAATACAAATTTTTAAATTTGAATTCATATATGTATAATTTGATGGAGAGAAATGACTGTGCAATACAAATTTTTAAATTTAAATTGCACATCTTCATAATTTGATGGAGTACATATTTTTATCGCCAGACTCCTGGTACTAACGCGGAGTCACACTTTGATCATTGATATTCGTACCATCAGCTATGTGCTTGCGGACAAAGTTACATAAGAAATTTCGTTTCTTCACATTAGAATAATATGTAGTATTTCTCTTCCACTTCGAACCACTCAGCGTTAGAACTTATTATAATGCCTGCTATTTCTTTTATCACACATCTCATTGTATTGTTAGCGTTTTAGATAACATTCAATTTGAATATCCTAACGGTCTGGGTTATAGTTGGACGCGGCTTAGGTCTGTTACATCTGCCGAAGCGCCTGGGTTATAACCGAGTGAGAGATGCCTGGAGAATTACCGGCTAATACCGCAGATGGCCCTGGACAGCTGGGACCTCAAGCTACTACTAAGCCCAGAAAAAGAACTAAAGTCCCAGTTATCTTCCAAACCAGAGGAACTATTACTTGCACGTACGGATGCCAGCACTGGAAACGGCTTTAACAGCAGATATCAGTGCCATAGCCAGTAAAATTGAACACTATCTAACCTTTACCCTGAACTAGATCCAGTTTATAGGCAACTACCAGTTTCTACCCTGCAGCCTGGCAAAACTGGCTACCGACCTTACTCAGAAAGATTTTCCCACATCACCGTCGATACACCGCACTCGATGTCCCCCTTATGACAGCCAAGAGTGTCTGTTTCATACGAGTATATGGATGGGTGGGACTGGTTTTAAGAGTCTAAGCTCCCTTTCTACAGCAAGAGCATATCTTCCAAGGACTATCAGCACTCCCAAAAGGTATAAGATAGCTTTTTCGTTTCACAATGGGAGGCTTCACGACCTTGATCTCAAGACGAACGCGCTCTTTTTGCCCGATGTCTTTGAGGCCTTTCGGGTCAGCTCTGTGAAAACATATGGCATAGGCCCTCTTCATAAATCTAGCAGCTCCGGCATTAGCTAGGAACCCCTTCTCAAAGCCACAGGAGCAGAGCTTGAGCTACTGATAGACATCGATATGCACCTCTTCGTCGAGAGAGGGGTCCGAGGTGGCAGATCCATCGTCAGTAAGTGATATGCGAAGGCTAACAATCTTAAGTGCCGGACTAAAACCCCTCCAAGCACGCCTCTTGGATCCTCCATCTTGAAAAATTTTACCTTTAAGGATGGGCCACGGTGTATAGCCTATCCACGGGAGGCTTTTGCTGGGTCAACCCCGACGAGACTAGTTTAAGTAACATAGCTCAAAACTCCCCCAAGGTCTACATGTATGTCGTGGACTTTGACTATCAGGAAGAGCTGCTCGATGCTCATAGTGATCCTCCCATCAATACGAACTGGTGGACAAGCTAAGAGATAGTTATACGGGATGCACAAAGCATGTACCCAACCTTATGAAAAAGAAGCGATATGTTATTCACTACCGAAACTTGTAACTCTAAACTAACCTTGGCATGCGCATCATCAAGATTCATAGGGTGCAAGAGTTTGACTAGAGCCCTAGATGGCACCCAACGTCCAGAAGAACAGGAACCTGCTAGTCAGAGCATGCATTGATTCTACAATGATTACTTTAAGCTCAACAATTCCGTCTTTGGCAAGACCATGGAAAATCTTGGGAATCGCATCTGCATTGATCTGGTACGGCCTTTTGCTGAAGAGGACAAACTTCAACGCCTGATTCCGGACCCAGCCTTTAGAACGCGTAAGATCTTTGAGGATAACTTCACGGCGGTTCATTCTGCTCAATTCAGACTCAATCGTAACTGCTCCATCTACACAAGTCAGCCTTGATATATCGAAATATGTGAAGCATGACTTTTATTACCACCACATTAAGGTGCATTAAGGTGCTAAAGACCAGTTGCACTACACCAATAATGACAGCCTGCTGCTGCAGATAGAGACGGAAAAATCAGTAGGGACTTGGCGGAGGACGCTGACCTATTCAATAACAGTGATTTCTCGGAAGGCCGCCCCTACATAATAAAAAGGCGGCAGGGAAGCTTAAGGTTGAATATAACGGAGCTTATTTCGCGGAGTGTCTGCCCCTACGCCTCAAAATGTATTCCATCCTGCGAGCAGTCAGTGTATAATCTCAAACGGTCAAGGATTGGCCGAGATCGATGGTCAAGACTGACCAACGGCATAAGCTATACCTCGACATCCTCACGCAGAGAAGAGGGTTTTGCCATACCAACTCAGCCATACGTAAGGAGAAAAAAACAACTCTGGTTTATAGCCTGACAAGGACTGGCCTGTCCTCCTCTAGACACGAACCCAATGGGACCAGGACCCGAGCCGAGGCTATGGCCATGTACAGAAACAGGTAAAGGTCGGCAATGGATATGAAGAGTTTATGAACTGCCTATTCGAGACCAAAGCATTTGCAGACGAGGTACTATAACAATGATCCATGACAAAACCGGCTAGCAGACTCTGCACCATCGTTGGAGTAAGGTTCTTCTCTTTGTTGCCCCTGTCTCGGAGCACCATATCTACGGTACGCGAGGCAGGGTTATCCTGTATGCCCAAGGCACGTACTCCTCCTGGATCCATGTATCTCGCAGGGATCGAACCTCCGTCATGTGCTTTTTTGACAGGTACTCTAAAGACATGGAGTATAGCTTGAGACCTCCAATTGTACTCAACGAGCCCCGCTGACATGCATTGCAGGCAAGGCACATATGGCAAATAAAATCTTGCACCGGAAAGCCGGGTAAACTCACCGTTCATGATAGCCACCACGACAGGCAGTGTCGAACCCACTCTACGCCGCCATCCCCTTTTCAGAAAGGAACCGCCATTAGGAGCCAACCAGGAGCCATCCACACAAATTCATGCGAGGATGGAAAAGTAGCTAGTTATACTAAGAGTGTGATCTCCAGCCAGTTCTCCTGGCAGAGCATCGCCCAGCAGGGCATCGTTAACCTCGACACCTCACAAAACTGTGGGACTCATTGGGTGGCGCTCACCTGATAGCCTGGTCAACTTCTACTCGCATGGTCTCTCGCAGCCACCTGAACTCGTTGCGCACGTCTGCGGCCTATTGACCCTTCCGTTCACCTAATCGACCCGCCATGGTTAGAAAAGGGGACGAGCTCAAGTGCAGAAACGCATCCATCGAGGTCGTGAATTGCTATCTGACGCTCGGCGCTCTGCTGGATGCGTTTAGAAACATGCCGGTGTGATCATGCACGAGCGCTTAGAGCGATTAGAACCATGCCAGTGTGACCATGCACGAACGTTTAATATATATATATATATATATATATATATATATAGCAGTATATATATATATATATATTTATATATATATATATATATATATATATATATATATATATATATGTATATATATATTCTTCAGATTAACATGGTATTGGCCGAGACTACATTGGAAAATATGATCGGTAAAAATGCGACTGTAATCCCAGCTAACTTGGTGCAGGTACCATTTGGTGACTTCTCAGCAGACAATGGAGACATCATTGATTCAACTCTAGATGTCAAAAGCACTTTCCATGGCAAACAAATTGCTACTTGGCAGAGAGGACCGGCCCCTGACAACCTGCTGAAGAACATTGAACCGTGCAAACATGCGACTTTGTTACAGAAACACTGGAAGCTATCTTCATGTCAGCGTCGTCGAAGGCAACATTTCGTCACAGCTAAGGTAAATGAAAGAATTATGGTTTCAGAAACAAAACATGGATTACACTGTATCGGTATTAAACATCTACAAACATGCCATTCATATTTAAACATGCACAGTCAAACCAATCTGTACATCTGTCTACAAAACACAGTCATATGAATCCAAAACAAAAACACAGTTGATATATTCCAATTATGAAGCACCTGCACCTGACATAGCAACGTTGAATACAATTGTTCAATGAGCTATATATGTATTATTAATATATGCTCATTTTTTTCTCCATTAACTTTACATTGTCAGAATCGTGCAATATTATGCGATACTGCACTCCTCGCGCTCAATTCATACTTAATGCACGTGAATAAAGGAACTACTTTCTATTGTAAACAAACAATTCTATTTTCTAACGTAAACAATTTTTTTATGAATGAACTAAAGCAGATATTTCATGGACTGCCACATACCAGCAAATGTTTCATAGACTGCCACATAGCAGCAGCTTTGGCACATTCCGCGTTAACTTTTTTGATACAATGTTTCAGATTTAGGCTAGCTATAGACGCCAGACAGGGTCCTTACAATAACATGCAAGTTATAGACATAAACTGTCTTCTTTAGCTGGTAATAAAAATGGCAAAAATATACTTACAATTTTACATCCTGATTTTCCTCAAAATGTACTTTAGTAGTTCTGCAAATCCCAATTACATGAGCCTTGTCATAGGTTCTCAAGCTTAATTACACATTTCGAAATTGTACTGTAATTTAGAGTTTATTCCAAGTGCAGTTACATCCTCCTTACTGCACTCAAAATGAAATAAACATTAAATTCCACAGCGTCTTTTTGATAATTGCAATTGAAAGACTTCATATTTTTCCCACATTATGATCTGAATCATTCAATGACAGAACAGAAACACGCACGCCGATGTCAACACACTTCAATACGATTAAATTGGCAGACGCTGCTGGAATCCGATGTATGTTACTTCATGTAGATAAATCCAGACCATAATCACGAAATTGCGTCGAATCGACAAAAACACCAAAACGTATTCATTCCAGATCAAATGGAAAAGTTGTTGTAATGCGCATTCATTAACAATATTACTCCAAATTTCAATTTTAAGTATACCAAACGCCATTTTCTTTCGAAACTTAATGTCTAGCGCGCGACCAACTTCAAATTTGTCTGGGCGGAGTTACGTGCGCATTAATAATGTTGTTGTGTAATGATGCAGCTACGCTTGGGTATTTAGTTTGGAATACGGCATACATTCAGTTACTTTGTTTGTTGTAGTGTATTTTTGTTTATATATTTAAGCCTTGGGTAGAATAAGAAAATGAGCATATAATAAAAAGGTTACTGCATTTGAATGGGAAAATATGAACTCGTTTTGTCGGATGGCTATACTGCATCCCAGGGTCGTACAGTATAAACATCCGAAAAACTCGTTCATATTTTCCCATACAAATGCAGTAACCTATAATGACTGTCCTCAGCAAAAATATGCATTGCTGCAGTTGCTCACACTCTTTTCTGCACTAATGGACCAGAAATGCACAATACCAAGGTACAAGGATGTTAAGCTTCCCCGATTAGGAAGCCTCCATAAATAAAAGAACCTTCTGAAGATCATGGGACAACATTCTTAAAACTCTAGATTAAAAAGACGTTTGGATATAGAGTAGAATTTTGGGACCACTTTCAGCACAACAAAAACAATGGATGGAACTTCTTTTGCAAAGGAGGTACGTACGCATAAGGACTCGCTGCAAGCAGTTCCTGCTAGCACAACTCCGTCATATCTAGAGGTGCACGATAAAGGGCAGAATGTAGATTTACTGAATGCAGCATGACTGGATGATCCACAAAATTATGATGCGCTAGCAACTAACTGATTTTGTAATCAAATGATTGCATTTATGCTCAGAAAAGACAAAGACCTGGACTTCGAATATGCGATGCAGTATGTGAACATAGTCTGCTTACTTCTCCTGTTCATTAGGGCCCACGGTTATGGAAATTGAGAGCTTCACCTCTTTGCTTTTTGGCAATGTTTACATTTTTCATTGCTAAGGTCATACAAACTATGCATGGTGAGGTTATGTGTACTTGGCTGAGATGAACCAACCACCTAATGAAGTCAAAGTTGAGATCAACAAATGTCGCTTTGTTCTGATAGAGTCATATCAAAGATTCAGATAAGTGGACCTTGGCTATAGTCAGGAGTGGTTCAACGCAATAGGAGAAAAGGTGGTGATATCGCAGGAATTACGAAGACCATGTCAGCGTTGACCAGATGGGCTCTGACATACAAACTCAGAACCTGCGTTACAACCAAAACAATGGCTTTGTTCATGGTTGAGGATGACTGCCAAATGTTTCATAAAGAAACCACTCCAGATAGAATGAAACTGGACAATGAATATGAAAACAACATTTGTCAGTTATACGGAGATTTAACATGTTTGCACCAGACATGTCACTTGATGTTTTCCAGAATATTGTTTCTAATGATTTGGCAACACGTGATATTCAGGATTCTCCTCTGAATGTACACGCGCTCGGTCCTATACAGCTTAATACTTTTGTGTGGGACAGACTCGTCGTATCTGATGATGGTCATACACAAGTCAAACTCAGAGATTCCCTCCTCAAGTAAAGCGCACTGACAATCTCATCTCTGTATGAAGCAAAAACAGAAAACAAGGGGAACAAACCTACTATCAAGGCATACAGGTATATACTTAAGCGCCTCATCAGTGCCTACCAGGCTGTTAGGTAGATCGGCACAATATATACAATCTATTACCACATATGCTGATGACAGTACTAACTGCCCCTGCATACACAAATGGCAGCCAAAATACTAGCAAGAAAGTCATTCCATCTTATCTGATTGCCAAGGGCGTAAACTGTCCACGAGAAGATACATCTGATAGAACGTCCTGCCTGGTGCCATAGTAGTGACGCTTGCCAAACCTGTTGCAGTCACCAACTGCGGTGAACTGGTAGATGCATTCGTCGAACTTGTCGTTCATGCGGGAAGACCTTTTGATACGATTTATGTTACCTTTTACCAATATAGAGAAGCTTCAATCAAGGCTAGTACCATGAAAAAACGCTTGAAACGTTCTTGTCTGATCAGAAATATGGTGGAAGATTAAGAGAATCTGTGTTGGGATTTGCACCTTGACAAGGAAATCCCAGTCAAGGGGTTACGTTATGTGTCTCCCCACAAGCCTCTGCCTCGTGGGGAGACAAAAATGTAACCCCGCGAGTGGGATTTCCTTGTCTTGGTCCAAACACCGACATAGATTATTTTTCTCGCCCAATGTTTTCCTATTAAATTAAAATAACCCAGGACTTTTGGAATTTAGTCAACAAATTCAAACACGGTAGTATTAATCAGGTGTTATTATTGCTTCTCAGACTACATAAAGGTCATCAGGTCTTGTACGTTTTTATGAAAATCTGAATAATTATCTAATTAGAATCTAGCTATATATGCCGTTCTTAGAAAAGGGTCACAGATGAAGAAAAATGTTATAATGGTTAAATGTTTGAAGTATTGCGCAACTAGCGTCTCTAGCCACGAGCTATTCTTGTTCAAAATACAGTACTGTGCATTTATACGAATTTGTTAATGAGGGAAATTGGGCGACCTGTCCACCCTAAGAAAACAAGTTCTACTTCTTAGAAAATAGAAACATAAAACCATTTGATATCATTGTTGTATTATTTCATTTAATCGATGGGTGTCATATGAAGAAAAAATAAACAGTAAGAAATTAATATCATTAATAGTGATAACTTTTAACTTTCAACAGTTCTAATTTGAAAAAGTTTATGGTAGGCAACGGTACGATACATTACAATACTGGGTACATTATCTAAATTGTTTCACACGAAGTATTTAAAACTAATTAGGTACTTTTAGCTACATCTAATGGCGCTGACATAAAAATTAACTGACATAGGTCTACAGATAGGATAAAATTCAGCATGCTGTGTGGAACGAACTAGTTTCTAGCATAATACCAAATAGATAGACTTCGTGTGTGTGTGTGTGTGTGTGTGTGTGTGTGTGTGTGTGTGTGTGTCTCAAAATGTTTTATATGGTGTGTTCTCAATGTTCGGGAGACCTTAAGTTGCTATACGGTTTTAATATATCTGATGTTTTGTTTTTTTATTTTAGAACAACTCCGTCGGCACAGCAGAAAGCAATAAGGGTTTCTTCTTTTTAAAAGTAATTCTTAGTGCGTGGACACCATGACTGAGATGACCTGACTGAGACAACCAGACAGAGATAAGAAAAGTAATAGGAGTAAAAGTAAACAGCTAGATATCTCTGGCGCATGAGTGAGAAAGGTTTGTTCCAGTCTGCAGCAACTGGACTGATTTGCTACCCGTACCAGCTAAAAAGGCAGATTTGGTATTCTTCATGTCAATCAAATGATCTCAAAAATGCTTCTGCAGATAAAACTCTTTAGTTGCTGGGTTCCATAGAGAGGGTGAAGTATAGGCATCCAACCCTGATTTTGACATTTAACAGCTACATGCCAGCCATGAGGAGACGGATACAAGATTTTGCCCTGCATTAAATGCACCGTGCAGAGAGTGCTATTGTATCTGTAAGCGGTATGTATGTATGTTGATGCTATCAACTGCATATTTCCACTACACACACACACACACACACACACACACACACACACAGACACACACACACACAAACACACACATACATACATATATATACATATATATATATATATATATATATAGAGAGAGAGAGAGAGAGAGAGAGAGAGAGAGAGAGAGAGAGAGAGAGAGAGAGAGAGAGATATTTTCACGAACTACTGTGTAAAAGTGCCTAGAGAACAAGAGATCATTATTTGTAAACGTGTTCCACATTACCGACTGAATAAAGGGGATATAGTGTAGCTTTTCAACCTTTTAAATTTAACAAACTAAAACTTACCGATTACTTATATCAGGTGAAAGACTTTTCAAAAACGCAATTTCTTCTCCAGATTTTGCACTTGAAAGTTTTGCACCATATTGCACACAGTGACTCTCTGATTCAGTGTTGTTCGAAAGAGGACTGCTTACAAAATGATAAAGGGAAACTTTTTCTCCATACGAATTCCATGATTTCCATCCCTCATTCAATAAATAATCTGCAATGCATAATTAAAACTATTAGAAAGAGTACCTTCATTCGTATATATATATATATATATATATATATATATATAGAGAGAGAGAGAGAGAGAGAGAGAGAGAGAGAGAGAGAGAGAGAGAGAGAGATTCATTTGATTAAATAAACAAAACTGACGCTAGAGATTCAACAGATCCCCCCCCCCCCAAGTGAAAAACATGCCATGCAAAACGACCAATCTACAGAAGGTAATTCGAATACTTAAAATTATTTACGATTTATCCCAGCCATAATGCGGCTGAACTTACTATTCTGATTTACCATAAGATTTTTTCAACTAACATTTGCTTTCTCGCTCTCACAGTTGATTGTTTTAACCATCCTAAATCCAAGAGAGAACTGGATCCAAGAATGTAAAAGAGCTACTGACCAATAGAGAATAATAACTTTAAACGGTCAGGTTTTAAACATAGATCTAGTCAAAGTAAACTGACATGCAAACACTAAAAATCAAATAGAGTACAGTATGGCCTTTCGCAATATCATTGGTATTGTGTAACACTGCAAAAAAACATGGACAGCATGCACATGAGCTTGCCCCAAACATGATACCCTAACATGAGTAAAAACAATAATAAAAAAAATAATATATGGTGTATTTTAAGGAAATCGCGTTATATTTATTTAAACTTCTGTTTTCTTTTTGTCTTTGTTAGCACCTTGAAACCATATGCCGATAATGAATGTTATGAAAAATATGTATGTAAATAATACATGTAGATTAGAAAGAGCAGAAATAGCTAAAAGAGCAACAATAGACATGTATATAAATCAGTAGAAACGGGTTTAGAAATAGCAAGATTTTTGAGAGAGAGAGAGAGAGAGAGAGAGAGAGAGAGAGAGAGAATGAATACTAGACTGTAGCAATTTATTTATACTTATAACTGAAATAATTTTTTAATCCTTATTATCATTTAGTCACTTTGAAATCAGCAACATGCATCAAAATATTTGACTTTTGAGAACACTCTTTGTCCATTTATTTCTTTGTCAAACAGTAAGGATGAAACAGGATCCTGTAATTGTCATGTAAACAACAGATAATAAACGATGCTTATGGATGCTACATTTGGTAACATCAATCACGCTTTGAACGAAATCTTCCTGGTAGTTAATCGTTAGGGTGGCGTGCCTTTTTTTCCAAACACAACTGTCGAAGAAATATCACAAGTTGCATTGTCAACAATAAAATCTTTCTCGCCATAATATTGGTGACATTTATCAAAACAAATTTTGAAATGCCGATTATTTAGAGTAGGCATTCGGACAAACAACCAGAGGATAACATTGGACCCGAATGTCAGTGAATCCTAGAGTCATACAAATATTACGGATAAATTAAAATATACAAATGTATTCCTTATTTGTCAAAACTTGCTTTAACAAGTAAATATTCTCATTATCAAGTCTGCTTCTAAACTTCAAAACTGACCATGACATTGACTGTAAGATGGAAATGACACGAACATTAGATCAAAGACTCTGTCAGTAAAATAGCTCTTGCAGAGCTAGTATTTTATGTATTTACCCGTACCATCTACGTTAAATAATGTTTGTTGTATCTTGCATTCCTCTCTCAATTTTTCGGACTTCCAGTGTGCATGTGCCTCGCAAACTTGAGCTGCAAGAACCAAATTTGAGCTTGTCCCGGAAATTGGGTAAAAAGGATTTGTGAATTCATGTACCCCGTACCCTTACACTCATACTATCACAAGAGAAGGGGTAATGGGTTTTAAGCTGCAGTTTTTGTAGGGAAAGACAAAGACATGCACAAAAAGCATAACAAATCATACAATACATTATTGGCAAATGTGATCTCTATTTTTGAGATCTGGATGGTCCTGAAAGAACAATTTGTTTTCTGCTGCTCTTCTACCTTAGTGGTTACACCTCCCTAGTCCGGCATCACAGCCCACCCATTGTTTACGCCAGATGTTTTTGTAGAGACCATCAACTTACAAGTAGTTTCTTCGGTCTCCTTCTCCTTATCAGGGATCCAGTCTTTATACCCTAGCCAGCGCATTCTCTCCTGCACGTTTATCCAGTTTCCATTCATGCACGGGGATGGTTTGGGATAGTAATCAAACGTAGTTGCTGGAGAGTATATACGGTGTCCGTTTGGATTGTCATGAAAAAAGCATGTGTTGGATAAATGGGGGGGGGGGGTTTGCACAGTAGCGAAAAAGCTGTTGCTGGATAGTATATATAGTGTATTAGATTACAATCAAAACGTGACTACTGGAAATTATGCGTGGTGTGTTGGGTTGTAACCGAAATGCAGGTTGTTGGATATTATCATTGTAATATTCTGTACACTCAATTATGAATCACCTAGGGTTATAAAGATTGATGCTGCTATTTCAGATCACTTCAAAACTCAGGGAATATTTGAAATAGATTAAGAAATCAAAATGTCTTTACATCGACATGTGCGGTTATACATTGCTGGAGACGAAACAATGCTTAACAATATAATTGCGATCGATCCATGGAGAGAGCTCTTAAAGCAGGTATACATGTATTGATGATGCATGCGATGCTCTTACATGGGTGATTCTTGAAATGTCTAGTAGATATATCAGTGTTAAGAGGATACAAGTTGGACACAGTTTTGTGTATATTTAATTTGCTTTGTTTGTTAGTTAGCTTTTTATTTTTTTTTATTTTATTATATGCTATGGATAACTGTATTTTTGACTTAATCCTGTTAAACTCAAGGTCATTTTCTACCTGACCTGAATCTTTGATTTTTTAATTTTGTAAACAACAAATACATAGCTATTTTTTATGAGAATGGGTTTCAAATTAGGATTATTATTAATAGAAGTAAACAATTTATCTTGGTCCGACTCTAGAACATTGTATTTTCTATGTTCTTTATCTAATTTTAGTAACAGACCTCCTAATTATAACTAAGATTTTATGTTGTAAAAGTTTGGAACCTTCCATAATGAAATTTTCCATTTGTTGATAAATAGAAACTATTAATTAAGGCCGGAGGTCAAGTAGGGGACTATATAATCTTGTTTTTCAGGCAATTATTTATTCGTGCCTTACGATCTGAGCAGAATCAGTTGTATTATTGTTGTGTCCAGTATTTCATTTGGACTGGAATTTATTTATTCAAATTTATTTTTTTCAAGTTTTTTTTTTTAATGGACATACAGAGTACTCATAAAATCATATTCTTGGACAGAGACATTCACTGGGAATTATAGTGAATTTAAGCAAGGACTTCTGGAATTATATTATTGTGATTCAACAAAAGACTGTCAGCACATCGCCACGACACAGGTTATCACACATCGACATTTCAGAGGTTGGAGTTTTGGAACACCACTAAAGTTTATTCAGAACTTTATTTATTAGGACTTCTGTTATTTTTCTAGGATTATTTGGGATTTAATTCGCAATACCGTAAGTTATGTTTTTTACATTATCACTTTGTATTCTAGAGAAATAATTTTTGTTGAATTTTACTATTGCTTTTCGCTCTTTTCTATTACGTATTTTAAGACCATAGAGTCATAATAACAGTGATATGTTTTAATATGACAATTTGACAAGGAAATAGAGAAGGATACAAGTTAGATACATTGATAGTCTGACGAGGAAATACCGACGGATTCGAGATAAAGCATAGAAAAGTTCAACAAATAAGAATATTGAGAAACAATTTTTAAAATTACGTGAGCATGGCAATCATTTGGAAAATGCGCGAAATTAACGTTTCAAAAAGACTTTAAAATTTGGAAATGGATCCTATAACATTTTCAGTTCATCTTTAAATGCGTGAGAATGATAAACAACTGTAACCGTTATAGCCTTAAATTTTTACCATTGTGACATATGTAATAACGTCCCGGTGATTTATTACATTTACTGGTTCACCTCTAACCATAAATGTATCAACACATGTAAGTACAATTATTGGCATTACCATCTCATTTATTACAGTTTGTAGGACTAATTACTTTGACCTGTTAGAGTTATTCCTGTCAATGTAAATTCTTCCGTAAATGTAACTAATTGCATTATATTTTCATTTATTATATTTGCGTAACTTCCTAACAATTACGCGTTGAAATACTACCGTAAATGTAATACAGTCCAGTAAATATCATGATATGTGTTATGTTTATAGTTATTACTTTTAAGACACTTTATTAAATCAATGAAAACAAAGTATTTTTGTAATAATATATATATATATATATATATATATAATATAGTTATATACATATATATATATATATACAATCTTGTTAATGCGATGTATTGTATACCAAATATGTACAGCTTATACAGTTAGCGGCATTTACTGTCCTGAAGGTTTTCCCTTAAATCTAATAAACTCCAGTAAGTGTAAATAATTATGATACACATCGGTTTGGATAGATTCTTTAGGTTGAAGTACAACTAATGATAGCTACTGCTCCTTTTTATACATTACACCTGGATAGCTAATATACAAAGTTTCATTTCCATTTCGCATGTATCGACGGAATTGAAGGTATTGAAAACTGCTGAAAAATCTATGTTGATGACAGATGTCAATATATTCATTCGATCCCGATACATGAAAATTGTGGATTCAACTAAACCCCTCTGCTTTTTTAATTGAATATCATGATATTTGCTTGTTTGTCAACTTCTGGAAAATATCAATTGGAATATGGATGTATTTCAAACGAGAATATCCCAGTATTCCATATATTAAAACTTCGCTTATATTAAGCAATTGGTTTCTTTTTCACTTGCTTTTCTTTTGCAGCCACTCCGCCGCACTTAAGCTTCCATTACAGCCCTTGTATTCGTTTTCTATTAAATTTATTTTAGAAACCGTTGTGCAACCTATACCGATAATTTAAAATTTCTAGGTGAGCATGCTTAAGGACCCCACCCCTTTGTGAAACAGTTATGAGTTTGTTTTGATCCAAAATTTCGCAAGTATTTTATTGAGTTTAACCCCAGCCTAAAACGTTTTAGGGAAAGCAAGAAAAGTGGGTCCAACAATTCTTTAATTGTCATTCCCGTTTTCATTCTTTGAGCTCTTTCTTTGGATGTTTTGTTGTTGCCTTTACCGTTTTTGTTGCTATTGTTATTGTTGGAATATCAACATCATCATCATCATCATCATCACAGCCTTTTTCATCATCATTTTTTCTTCTTCTTTTATTGTGACACACATATTGGAGTCGGCATTGTAACCGTTTATATGGACATATGTACCAATCCGTGGTTAAAATTCGTTAGATCGCTATCAATTCAATAACTTCACAACTGGCCAATCCTGGCTACAGATGACCAAAATTTACATAATCAATTATGACGACAGCATTTAGTAATGTTGGAAAAGTCCGAAATTAGACGTTTTCTTGTTTATCGACGGAAACATATATATATATATATATATATATATATATATATATATATATATATATATATATATATATATATATATATATATTCAAGAACTAGTAAAAGCATATCAACTTCTTTTTAAAGACGATATCTTACCTGATCCTGCACATAAATACCTGTAAATGCTTTTTTTGAACCAAGAGATTTCTCACCGTCTCTATTATGCTTTTAACAGTATAACAATAACTTCTCTTTCCAGGTGGCCGAGTGGTCAAAAGTGCTCGCCTTTATTGATCACGGCTATCTCACCTCTGTCCGCGTAGGTTCGAGTCTCGGGTTCGGCTAATGTGGGTATGTGAGAAATCCTGAAAGTATCGCTTCCCGTGGGTCGGTGGTTGTCGGGGTTTCCGGGTTCTTCTTCCACCAGTTATACTGTCTGCCATATATAGCCTATCTTGCGCTGAGAAATGGCCTTAAACCCCAAGACAACAACAACAACAACTACTACTGCGACTACTCTTTCCCGCTGAATATTGCTTTCAACAGTACGCTAATAACTACTCTTAACATATGTTGGACCATAATGAAAATTAGTTTGTAGATAAAAAAAAAAATTGATGACATTGCGATAAGAAGGATATCAGCAGTAGCGACAACAATTATTGTTGTTAACTTTGTTATTGTCGTTATTCCCTGAAAAAAACAAACTAGTAAGTAATAATAGTAGCAGCAGAAGCAATTCATTTTCCAGTGATAATAATAGTTATATTTGTACTTATTTGTATAGTTTATCGTACCTTTGCAGCACAGGTGACTCTGGTATTGTGCCCTCGCTATCAAAATGAATGCCACCTGCACTATGTGGAGGACTCCCTGTCTCATCTTCAAGGTGGTCCACGAATCGAGAGATAACACCTATAAAAGAATGGTCAAGAAAACGTTAACAATGTCAAACGAAATTTCCAAAATGCAAATCGAAAAATTTAAAATCAGACAAAGTAATTCATTTATACTTAATATGGGGTAATTCTTATATTGTTTATTGGTGCGGTTTTAGACTGTTCAACATCGTTTAGACCTCTAAGAACGCCTTGTGTCCATAAATACAAAGGTAACATCACTATATAAACGGTTAAATATAATATTAGCACTGCAGTGAAAACATGTGCCGCTAAAACTGTGACATTACCAGTTCAGCGATTAAACATCCTCTAGCAACGATGAAAAATATCCTTGCAACAAGAAAGAATACCGTCACACCAGTATTTAAATGTTGTGGCAGATGTATGTGAATATCGTAACAATGACATCAACGTTGAAAATTATCGTTGAAACGGTAAATTTTTCCGTTGCAATGGCAAAATATGAATCAATGCATTGACATAAATTAGTCTTGCAACGGCAAAAAAAAAAATCAAAAAAAAAATGAATTATTGAATTGACAGAACTGAGTCTTGTAACGACAAAACGTGTCATTACATTATCAAACTTTTTGCTTTGCAACAAAATTTAATTCAATCATAAATCTTGTAGCATAGAAACATTGCAGAGATGATAACAATGTGGTTGAAAATGTCTTTGTGCTCCGTCTGTATCAAATGTAGTGCAATGTCTTACCGCAAAACAATGTCATATTTGTTCTTTCCAATATATATATACATACCTGAAAGAGAATGGACTAAAGGTCGAAACTTCACTGACGCGACCTTTTCTGATAAATATATGAAATAACAGAATTATAGGTTGGATAATTTTTATACAGTTTACTAGACTAGTTTACTGACGTTCACCCAGCATCACGTATATAATAGAATGGATTGTTTTCAATGAGCAAATGTAATCTCAACATTGTGAGCTTCTGAGTGACTACGCACGTATCGCTTAATAGGCATTTACACCTGACACACTTTATTGGCTTAAACAAAGCGCATAGCAACTGAAGGGAAATTAACTTTGTCAAAATAGCGATGTCCAAAATTCCTTTGAATAATTCACAATAGTTTCAGAATAATATTATAGTACAAATAATGAGCACTTTCTATTTCCACTGAACAGTCCAAACAAATGTAAGTCCTCTCAAATATATCTAAGTACAACATAAAACACTTCTGCATAGTTACAACAGGGAGACAAGAAATGAGAATGACTCCAAGATAGGCATGAAAGTGATTGCCCAGTTCTTTCCTTCTATACACCTTTTGTTACGACTATATTTCAGAACAAACCCCATGTGAAAGATATTACTACTCAATTTGTCTCGACATTGCCTATTCATGTGACGTAGCCCAATCAATGGGAAGTTACTTAATTTTTCTAGAACCGCCCAAACCCCATCAGCCAATGAGAAATTAACCCAAGGTCGTCATTAAGTCTTATTATTAAGATTATTATTAGTAACTGTCAACACCTACGTAAGCATCTATTTATAGAACTTATGTATTTTTACGCTGAATAAAAATTACAAAACTTAGATAAAATCATATACAAAGAGTCACCCAAAATATAGATATTCATAATACTGTAAATATATTTTCTGACACCATAATACAATGAAGGTAAATATTGATAAAACAAGTCTTCTTGTCGATATAAGGAAAAAAAACAAACATGATCCAACAGATATCTTCTTTTGGGAGTTCTTTAAAAGAAACCCATATGGTTCATTTGATACTTTCGAAACATCAGTCTGAAGAGACTGTTAAAATATTATCCCTTATTATCAATAACACAATAATCTCAACACTACACAATAGGTTATAGCATACATAAACTCTTAGACTTTGCTCAATATATCTACCCCCTAGTTCTCCAATCAATCGATCTGATCTTGACCATCTAAAAGAAAGGCCATCTTCATATTTTGTCCAAGGTGGGTAATATTTTAACGACCACCATGTTATTTGGGGCTACAAATATATCAGTGAGAGAGGAATGGAATACAGGACCTTATGTCAAAACACAATTTTTATCTGTTTAGTGACCGGTCGCATCCTTACATGCATCTTGCCACTGGATTCTTCTCATCTATAGATCTGAACACGTGCTATCCATCTTTCTTCTGAACTACATTTAGGAAGTTAGTTACGACCTCTGTAGTAGAGGCTCCATTCTAACATGTCAAAGAAGTAATACACTCCATCTTCTACACTAATACTCTCCAACTTCTACACTAATACACTCCAACTTCTACAATAATACACTCCAACTTCTAGTGAACGCCAGAGATTGAAATTCAAGAGGACAGAACTGGATAAAGTTCAGTCAAAGTCTCATATATGAATCAAATTTGTCACCATATCGTTTCGAAATTTCAGTAGATCCAATTCTTTTATTTACTACTGTTCTTCAGGACATTGCTTCAAATACACTACATGAATCTGTAGCAATTATTAAACATGTCAGCAAACCATGATTTGATGATTCTTGCAAGGACGCGATCTAGGAAAAAGATTCCAATGTTAATACAACGGCTGAAGGTCAAACTAAATACACACTAAACTAAAGGTCGACGTACTATCCGAGAGAGCAGGAGGAAAGCACATAGATCTTATGTCTCTAAGTTAATCTTCAGTTCCTCTCTCAAATCAGCATGTAAAGTAAAATATGGATAAGTTTTGGCCAAAATAACAGCTATGTCAAACATCTAAACGAAATCTGATACAATTCTTAAAACCCTGCCGGAAATTTCAAACAATTCAGCCGAAACATTCAACAACAATTGTTGACCAGGGAACTATTCTGAAAATTCAGCCGTAAAAAGAAATCAAATTAAAATGGCAATAAAGGTTCGTTTAAATGTCAAATTAGCTCCCACTAAAGATCACAAAATGCATTTCAATCTCAGACAGCGCGAAGACTCATTGATAGTGCCCATGACACTTTAGAAGGACCAGGTAATATCTATAACCAACTTCAAACATTACCTGATACAGCTCTTAATACGTTGCAAAATACAATATGGAAAATGTATAATTTCCGCAATTGTGACAAGAATCAGCACTGATACCAGTACCAAAACAAGGAAAGAACAATACCAACCCTTCCAACAATCATCCCATAGCAGTAACAATCTATATGTTCAAAATTATGTAACGAATAATAAATGACAGAGCCCAAGAAGCTACTATCAGACCTTTAATATGAATACAGACACCATGGAAGGAAGCACGGTTGAGCCATAGTCAATTTTAGATTTCACCAATGACACCTTTGAACGCGTTCCATGTTTTGCCACGATTCGTATTAAATCAACTCCTTTTTGACTTTGGTTCCAGAAGTATCTAATAGGTGGAGGAAAACGTTTGTTTACGGTCAAAAATAAGCCTTACCAATTTGCTAACAACAACTTTAAAAATAGAGATTGGGGTCATAATGATGGAACTTATAGAACTGCATACAGAGGTAGATTTCGCACATTTGAACTAGACGTTTTCTTCCCATTTATGAACGCTTTTTAAACTTATCCGGAATTGATGTTCGTTTTCCCTAGAATTCATAACCAATCTTCTCGAGGCGGGTGTGAGGCTGGCGGGAAATCTAGATGACCCGTTCCTGCACAATTTTCGCTGTACAACAAAAACTGGCATACGTTTTTGGCTCTTCGGGACTCACTGCGGGTCCCTAGGACAAGAAATGGAACTCGTCTTTTGAGCTCTCACTAGCGACCAAGAATCTTATTCTCTTGCCTTCCAGCCACAGCTTTGTCTTTGGAACAGTCTTTGTGTACGAAGAAGGAGCGTGGATTTAGCTTAAAGATACTCAGATAACTCGTACCGCACAAGACAGAGCCCCACGACGAAATCAATTTCTTGTCTCAGCTGTGCCTTTTTTCTAGCACTGAGACGACAGAAAATATATAGTTAACTTTGCAAATGAACTTCAGCCGTTATAATAAGGCTGTCTGGGGACAACTCTGTCAAGACAAGCGATTGGCCATGGTCTACAGCATCGGCCGCCTACGTACATAACTCGATCCGAATTTCCACTTAACTATTCAGGAATTAAAGCGAGAGCTTTCACTGGGCAACACTGCAGATACCGCAAGCAAAAATTGCCCCTGGCAGCGGTTGCAAAGGTTTGTTTTCATTTTATCGTAATAGGCTAATGCAGATGGCAAGAAATAGGGCGTCTCCGTCTCAACGCCAAGTCATGTTTGTCCGAGCGCCCACTAGGACAGCACGACCAAAGGATATGCTGACATTCCAGCCCCCAAATCTGGCCTGCCTCTCGTTCTTGGAGAAATTACTGTAACAGACAAACGCAATTTTGCCCCTAGCTGGGCCAAAACACTAAAAGACTGGTCTTCACGTACTACATTATCCATGCCAAGTATGTAGAGGCCCTCGATCAGATCGTCCCATGCCTCCTACTTCCTCCATTGGGATCCTAAGCGCTACGCCGAAGAAGACGGTCCAAGAATTGTTGCTGTCTACAAAGTCCTAATGATTTGCCAGGATTACCAGGCCATATAAGTGGCTGTAACATAGGACATTCGTCAGGTGGGAAGATTTCTCAGCATCGAAACGACGCTGCCTTTGTCCCTCATATAGCCTTTACCAACGATAGCGCAGATTACGCGAACGCCTGGGCGCAGAACACTTGGCTGCAGGGACCGCAAACAGACAAATGCCAGATAGGAGACCATGTGGTTGGCTGCAACTGTACCCGTATGGTAGGCCAAAGAAAAACCAACTTAAATGTAGTGTATCGTGCAGGGGGTCATAGGCCTGTAAATACCGTGGACAACAACCTCTACATTCACGATGCTAACATATACAGTCCGATGGTTCTGACCGCAATTATCCGGTGCTGTTCCTTAGAGGTCATCCTATTCACATACAGGGACCCCATGCGCCTCTCCCGTCGAATGATCTAGAAGCGTATCCAAGGACACAATATCAACATTGTAGTTGTGCGATTGCACGAACGAAAGTCGCGGAACCGGTCAAAGCCATAGCAGAGCAGGTTAGAGGAATGCTATTTGTTAAGGTCGACTGAGCCGGGGCAAAAGTGGTTGCCCACGGCAACACATTCGCCCATAGTTTACTATACAAGGACTGTTTCACAGACCGCATTTATAACTCGAGCGAACACACTAAATGCAACTGCTTGATTGCCTGCAGGCACTACCAGAAGGTAGTTATACACCGTCCCTCGTCCGGTCGTTTCGACTGGTGCCGCGAGAACGTCATACAAAAAATACATTCAAGACAACTACCCACAAGCGCATGTTTACGAGCAGGTGCTTGCTGAACAAATGCAAGTTGAAGAGGACCGCAGCTTGGACATAGACGACTATGCTTGTTCCATATCAAAAGGTCTTGGGAAGGTACACTTTCCAACCAATGACAAGTGTGCAGTTAGCAGAAGCGAACACAGTGGGTTGTAAAGCCTCAAGAATTCTCGCCTTGGGGGTCAGGGGTGGGGTGGAGGTGGGTGGTCCTCCTGGTAAATATCAAGCAGACACAGTTGTTCTTCGATTTGTTGATCCTAATCTACTACGGATACAAGAGCATTCTCACAGAAGTAGACTCCAACAGCTGCTATGTCTAAGCCGATTCTCTGAAAAGCAAAAGCGGCAACGAGCAGGATTCTTGCTCAAGCATCACAATGAGACCCAGTCAGCAAACTATTGACCGACAGCGGGACTGAATTCACTTTCCACCTCTTTACGTTGCTAATGAGAGTGAAACGCTTTTGCTACGTCTTGGGAGAGTCAAAAGTCATGTCCTGCTTGCGCGGAATGATTGTTTTCACCTCGCTTCCCTAACCGTGTTCAAGCACGGGTTGTTCTTGTTGTTGTTGTTGTTGGCTACCGGCGAAAACGACTAGGTGGACGCCCTCCCCAAAATCACTGAGGTGTATAACTTCCTAATGACGTTTATAAGATACTAGTTTTTAAGTAAGTAATATTTACTTATATAACATAAGTCCTTGCAATAATTCGTAAAAGGTACCAGTTGTTAAGTACTAAATATTTACTGAGTAATATTATCTTCAGTACAAGCTTGCTATCGTTTTGTGGTATCTTAAAGTCATTTATTTGATTCTTGTTATATAGGCTTTCAAATTACTCCACCTTCACGTATGAGTAAGTCACAATGGAGAATTTGCAAACTCTTCAAATGTATTCTCTTAAACCAGTGCCGTCAGAGGAATGTAAGTCCTTAATGCGATGAGATTCAAAAGAGTCGTCCGCACCACCAAACTCGTGCCGAAACTTGGACGACGTTCTCCACATAGTGCGGCACCAGATCATCGCATTCTTTACCTTGCTCTAGTAAAAAGTCTATTTTTTGCTGCCTGGCAATCAAAGTAGTGTTACTGAACGGCATTTTAGCAGTAGCCGTATTTAATGCATAAAACTTGGCAATAGCTTGTTGGAAAGAAACATTTTTCCACATTAAAATGACACCTACATTATTGAAAAGGACCACGATAAACACTAATACCGTCATGAAATACCAGCGATAGATATGAAATTATGAAATCGTAGTTTCTAGATCAACTAACATTGTCTCTTACGATATATTTAATAGTCTGTGCCATATTCTGGACGAGTGTAAAAGCCAGTTGTCTTCATTCTGTACATAATTTATGCATGATTTTGACTAATTTCAGAATGTAGCTTGCGTACGATACCTGTAATTGAAATATCTCAGACAGCTAAAATGGATTGTAATATTTCTTTTTTCAAAACATGTTGTGCGAAATAACCTTTAATATTACTACAAAGAAGTTCTAACAAAACGGCTCTGATTATTTATAACTCTCACACAAACGTCACGAAACACAAACTCCTGATTTTGCCAGACGGGCTATATTGAAAGTAAATCGTTGTCGTGACTCAATATTCGAATTCAGTAGACCGCCTATATTTTTTTTCCCTGTATTTTAATAATAATAATAATAATAATAATAATAATAATAATAATAATAATCTGTCTGCTAATTATTAGAAATAATAAGTTGCACCATACCATATTGCCTTAAAACGCGCAAGCATGCAATCCACATACCGGGAAACAGCAGCGGCCTTAGCAAACGCGGGGCCCGATTTGGATCATTTTGGCGGGATCCCTTGGATTTACGCACGGGGCCCAATGTGAGCACGGCATTTGGAAATAAACTTTTAAACAAGTTTTATATCGTATTGAACTTAAAGATTTCTTCCATCGCTTTAAAATTACTTTCTCTCTATAGATATATTTTTAAAAATTACTAACGCGCGGGGCCCCTGTGAGCGCGGGGAAACGCTTAAAGCAGCTTTAATATTGAACAAATTTAGGCGTTAATGTGCACCTATTTACAAACACTATAAATAAAAATAATTTTATCGAAAAATTTACCTCGAGCTCAAGTGTGTCTCTGTCTTACTGATAGATCCAGATGTTGAGCTTTCGGGCCTTATCTATCATAATTCCATAACAACCATATCCTGGTAGATTCAGTCCTAAACCGGATGACAGTTATTGTCTCTGCCATTCAAACTAGAAACTGAACTAGAGACAGCAAATGGGACACAGAAGTGAGCTCTCTGCATATTTAAACTATGTCCGGGTTGGACGCTATGAAATAAACAATACGAGAAAGTTTATTCTGGGAGGCAGATCTCAGCATCGAAAAAAAATGGAATAGTATTAGGTCGTCGTCGAGAAATATAAAACAAACAAAATGACGATAAAATGTGGGGCAATCTTCACTAGCCTGTCAATCCCACTTTGCTGCCGGATGCAGACGTTAGTTGACTAGACTCTGACCCCACATCCTGGCAGCTACCAAGTGAACGCTTAACAGGTTCAAAAATTTCATAGATTTATACATGAAGTGGTTACATACTAAAACATTAATTAAGATGTCTTGCAGTAGTTCTTAGAGTAAAAATGACGATTCATATGGGATTTTTATCTTTAAAAAAGTAGAAACAAACCCACCTAGACTCTAATATACAATGATACCCGTCTTTACTTAAACTGCGTCTGTTTATCTATTTGTCCATCACAGTACGTGGAGATAACAAGTTTCCAAACTTTCCGAGCTAAGCAAGCTCTTATATGGGAAACAACTCTATGTGTATGTGCGTGTGTGTGTGTGTGGAGAGAGAGAGAGAGAGAGAGAGAGAGAGAGAGAGAGAGAGATGTTTTATATGTAACGTTGATTTTGTATTATACCAGCAAAAAAGAAATGACGCACATGATTTACATGTCCGTATATATGTATAAGAAAATAACACAAGAGAATCTGCATGTACACTTCTGGTTTAACGTACATGCGTTCGTGCGTGCGCGTCTGCTTTCGTAATGTCTCGCAGCTCATACATTGTTCAAGATTATACTTTAAACCTTAAGACATCATTTGGGATGGTCTTTAACTATGCATAATGACTTCATAATTTAATGTAGCCACTGGGAGTGGAGTTATGGTACTACGAAGTGGAGCTGGGTTTTGCAAAAATAGCTTCCTAGTTGTGCGACTAACATGCCTGGGACTGAGTGTGCGTGATCACTAACACAAGTGTCAACACGTGTCAAAGGGGAGTATACTGGAGGGGATGTCGACATAGACCTCTAGGTTATAAACTGGTGGCATGCAGTTGTCGCTCTAAGGTCAGAACTTATCAAGATTCAAAATCCCATTCCCGACCTATAACTTTTATACATGTAATGGGACGAAAAGATGAATTCAGATAGACATGTATATTTGACCTTTGGTAATGTTAAATACCCAAAGAAGCATGACCCTTGGGACACATATTTTGACATCTGGTTCTTAACACAGTTTTATTATTAAAACAAGCTCATAAAATAATCCGATAAAAATGTACTTTTATAGAATGTGTCTTAATACTGGTGTACTTTACACCTTGTAATTAATCAACTTATATTTTATTCATTTAACACTTATACAAACTCTCAGGCTTACATTTGGTGCAAGTGCCCACGTTAATGAGGGTCTATATTTTCTGAGTGGTTTATCACTTGATTTTCGATTTTTGATTTGGACTCGCCAATATTGCATCAAACAATTAATAAAATATTATAAATGCCATATCGCCGAAATTTCTAAATAGCTATTAACGTTAATAACTTGTGAACTCTGC
>JAECUM010047563.1:0-21117 GCA_016617855.1 Megalonaias nervosa
TCTATATAAATTTATCTCTCTCACTCTCTCACTCTCTCTCTGTATATATATATATATATATATATATATATATATATATATATATATAGTTTTAAACCCCATTGCTTCTGATTCCCGAAGTTACACAAGTTAGAAATTCTGACACGGTACTACGGTTAAATACCAAATAAATTGCAAATGTGTTTTGTTGGCAAAAACATAATTTTAATTTTGATGTTAATGTATAAAATAATATGAAATAATATTGAAGACTTCACTTTATTGAGAAATACTGATCAATTTTTGTTTCACAGGATTCAGAATGATGCAACACAAAGGACAAGAACATTTTTTCATTCTCTCAGGAAAGCATGATTATAACATACCCTGGACATAGTGAGGAAAAATGATCTAAACCATGAACTTTGAATATGAAGAGACTTACACAAGCATGGCTTCCACCAAGTGAACTATGAAATCCAAAGAGTAATGTTCAAATAAAGCTGCATTACGTTTATTTTTAATAGGAAACTTGTACATGAAGAATCCATAATCACTGCTTTTATTTAGTAATTCGCAATGAAAAACATTTAACTATTTTTATATTCTTAATATGCGGAATATTGGGCAGGGGTATTTGCTGTTATCCAGGGAGTTAGTTTGACAACATATACAATAATATGTTACTTGTAACAAAAACGATAAAGGTTAAGTTTATTACTTAAGATTTTGGTTTATAGCACCATTTTACTACAATGTTTTATTCCAGAATGGCCTGAAATATATATGTAATGTAATATATGAAACTTCCAGAAACGTTTAAGCGTAAAAGGCAGAAGATATTGACTAAAAGTATATCTGTTCTATCGATTATACTTTAGAAACAGGTTTAAAGGTACTTAGTATGAAGTTTTTAAGTGCAGCTTTATCCGCAAAACTAGCTACTACTATCAACTGAGCATAATTACTTAAAAATATAGTTATCAGTTGTGACTTGTATGGAAGAAAACTAGTGACAAGATGAGGTTCACTGCAAACTTTGTTTTGAATAGGCATGAGCTCATGTTTTTGTTTTTTTTTTCAAATGTGGATTGTTTTCTCCGCGAAATATCTCAGGATGCATATATACAAGGATATGTAACTCAACCGTGCAAATGTTCGAATATTTATCCTATACTTATATGAATCTGGTTTCAGTTCAAGTTTTCCTGCATTTTGTTTCATTTATTCCATGTCAAAGTTTGATTAAGGCTGTGGGCATCCATTGCGCACATTATAAATATATGATATAACTCTGAATTAAAATTATTTACATAGGTATGAAAGTCTGGTAGAGTTTATTTGATTATATATTCTTTGACACATGAATTTCTTATAGGTACCAAAGCACTAGTTATTTATCAATACACCTCAATGCTAACGTTGAATCAAATAAATACAGTTTCAACTACTAAGCAACGCATGTCACACACTGTTAGATATGTTAGTGAGCAATCTTAGATTTTCAATTTGAAACAAATACTTCGGATCATTTAAGAGAAATAACTGTGTCAAAACAAGACAGGTGATCTAATCACATGATATACAGTCTAACCGATGTGTTTAACCTCCTACGATGCTCTTTGGTGTCGGCTTGTATGAAGTGTACTAGCAATGTGTGACCGACTTCGTTAACCCTCAGTCAGTCAGCTTTTGGGAGCATCTTGAAAAAGAAACAGTTGGCCAGAATGTTGCAAAAGTCAAGCAATGATTACAAGAACGCCGACACAAATGCCCATAGGAAATTATAGATTAAAGAAATGATTCATATCTGACAGTGTTTAACCTGTGTTCTACAAAGTGAACGCAAAATAACTATTTAATTACCTGTTTCAAGAATATTAAGAGAACATTAAGAGTAAATGATATATTATTGTCTTCTTATGTTACTGTCTGACGTTTTCACTTTTCTTTCTCATTAAGAGTCAGTCAATATTTGAAATAAAATGTGCAACGTTGTTTTATACTTCATGCTAATCAGGTTTGCAAATGACACCCACGTGTATATATTTTTATGGATGCAGTTCGAGGCAGCTGTTCCCTATAGATATCACGGTATCATTATTTCTTTCTTATTTTCCCAAAGACCTCGATGCTAATGTTTAGTCAAATAAATACAGTTTCCTTCCTACCTTAGCGCGGTATGCTGTCCTAGAGAGCAAGCTTTGATTATTTATTGAACAAGGGCATAGCAAAGTACCCCATATCACTTACGGGAGATATCTCTGCCGTAGATAGACAGGGGACAAATTTATTAAGTCTGAAAAGACGCGTGTCACATTTAAAACAAAACATCATACAAAATACTTAACATGATATGCATATGAGCGAACGACATCCTTGTAAGCAGTGAGGAGACAATTGTTTTTCCAGCCGGATGAAAACTACAAACTCTAATAGAATACAACGCACAGCTATCTATATTGACTCCTGGCTTGCTCAACTGGTAGCATTCAACCTTACTTATGTTTTTCAGTAACTTTGAAATAGGTCTGGAATGTATAAGTTACAAGTATATTTAGTCTAGCTTGAGAAAAACAAATTGTAAGCGGTTCCATGCTATTCCTTGTATCAATGTGTATAAAACTGATTTGCCACATCTCCTTTTTGTACTTGTGCTTTTGCGGCAAGCTTGTCAGCTTAAATAAAATAAATATTTTAACTAGGGTTTGTGTTTTTATTCATGTTAGCACCGATTAACATTCATTTTGGTGATATGGGGGAAATCAAATTAAGTCATATTTAATAGCCAGGTTAAAGGTGAAAATGCTAATTAGCATTTACCTCATACTTCAAACTGAGGTTTCATGTAAAACAAAGGACGTGACATATGTTTAATAGGCACATAACTTAGTACCTTAGTACCAGGAACAGGTGGATATCACCCAATCGTGTTGCATGGTGTAAACTGTCAACTCGTTTTACTGAATGGTGAGACATAAGGCCAGTAATCCAAATCCTTACACACAAGTTAGCTTTCCTAATCCGCTCTGTAACATGAATATAAAACTATCTTCAATTGGGTAATGAATAAAGTCAGGCAATAAGCCATCCTAGTAGCAATAGAGTCCCCTACCCCTCCAAAACCTTCTATGTTAACATTTTTGTCACCAGCCTTTTCTAGCTGAAAATGATGACTTTCATATGATAAGGCTTTTCTAACATATTTCTGACAAAATATGTTTTGTCGGGGTAGGGGTCTCTGAGATAGGAACACTCATTTTCTATTACTACTATTACAGCTATATTGAATTTAATTTATTTAAAATAAAAATAATCCCAATGAGCTTTGACCTTTCACATATGACTTTTAACCTTGAATTTTGATCTTGAACTTTGGCCTTGACTGTGTGAAGGTTAAATGTAATGGTCAGGGAAGGTCAAAGGTTAAAGAGGTGACGGGTTAAAGGTTAAGGGTTAAAAGTGACCAGCTTAGCATTAGTGGCATTGGCCTTACTTTAACCGTAATAATAATAATTATAATAATAATCATAATAATAATCATAATAATAATAATAATAATAATAATAATAATGATAATAATAAAATAATAATAATAATAATAATAATAATAATAATAATAATAATAATAATAATAATAATAAATAAATAAATAAATAAATGAATAAATAAATAAATAAATAAACAAAAATAAACAGTAGCGTCATAAACGGTCACCATTCCATCGGGGTCCCTTCATTGCCTTGTTTGCTTTTCACGGGGTCCCTTTATTGATGTCTTTCTTATGGCGGCAACCCACGAGGCTTTTCTTTTTGGCTGACATTCGTTCTGAATGATCCTGTGTGGGGTACCCTTCAAATGAGGTTGAGAGCTCACATACGCTACTGTTTATTTTAGGGGGCTCATGCATAAACACCCCCCAAGCGAATCGCTAAACGAAACGAAGCTTTAGAGATTCAGAGGGCTGTCTAGGCTGTTTGATCTCATGTACATCCCCCCCCACATCAATCCCCGGGGAGAGTGCAAAACGCACTCACCACGTTGTTTGACGTGGTGAGTAGGTGTACATGAAATCGTTTGGGGCTTTTGGAGCCCCCCACTATATATAAACTGGCAGAATGCCCTCTGGCGACAATGTGTCAGTCACCGGAATCGAACCCGAGGCCTCAGTATGATAATCCAACGTTATAACACTGCGCCACTGTCCGATTCTTACAATTATGCGTTTCAAAAATTAATATAAAATTACCTAATGCTGTAGGAACTGCATGTGGATCTAAGATAAATTTACACACGTTTCAGAAATAATTATGTTGAATAAAATGCAGTGTGAATTTAAAATAAATCTCACACACGTTTCAGGAATTATTACAGAACAGATTGTAGTGTGTGGATCTAAAAGAAATCTCACAAACGTTTCAAAAAATATTATTACCGAATAGATTGTAGTGTGGTCCTAAAATAAATTCACACACGTTTAGAAATTATCATGCTGAATAAAATGTAGTGTGAATCTGATTTGTTCTAGAAATTATTTTTATTGTGGAGCTAAAATAAAATTGTCGCCTGTAGTGTGGATCTAAAATAAATCTTCGGGATGTCGTTGTAAAGAGCTGTCGCATGACCTCTTGAGTGTACATTGTACAGCTGGAAGTCGAATGACTTGACTGTAATTTGCATGGCTATGTAACCTTCCTGGAATTCATGCACGATAATGTACATCAAATTTATTAGGAGATTTAAAAGGTGTAAAATATCATTTTCTATTACAAATTATGCTTGATTCACACTGACTACAGATAATTAAGTTACTGAATACGACACACACACAAAACATCGCAATGGTCATGTAATATTACGTAATATAACAAGCGGGATAACTGCTTAATTACTCTATCAGATTTATCTCCCTTTACAATACAAGGAAGACAGACAGAGTAATCTTTTATTTTTTAAAGCACTTCTTCACCTATTATTAAAATATCGACAGTAGGTATTAAGAAATATTTAATATCGTGTTTATACAAATAAAATGTAATTTTCCGCTTACTTTTCGATGACATTCAAACAACTCTCTCATTGCCATTCTGGTGAGAATATGCTTACCATCTTTTGAAAACCCTTCGACTGGTTAAGGTTAATATTTATTTTTGTACATTTTTCTTGATTGGTCGGATCATGAAGATTATCGTATTTTAACATGAGCTCATCTCTCAACTTTTCAAGATAATCAAAATATTTGCTGTTATCTGATTTAATAAGCGAGAGTTTTATTTTATCAAAGTTACTAAAACAAATACCTGAAATTTCATGATTAAATTCAATTGATAATTATTGCCCCTTGACCAATAATTTTTTAATTTTGCTACTAACTCCATCTGCTAATGTTAAATTTTCGAACATTATTATAAAGTTTAGACAAAATTGCGTAGTGTCCAATAGCTAACGTATTAATTCCGTCCTCGCAATATCTCTTATCATCAAAATTAGTTAGTCCACGTTTTATAATTGTACCTGTTTTGTCATGACTTATTCTGATGACATTTGTTTTAACATAATTAGTGCAGGTGTTTAGCCCTGCTTTAATATCATCAAATTTCATACACTTTCTTTACATATCCGCGAGGAATACGTTTTGCTTTTTTGTCAGTTTATCGTCATCTAAAATTACGGCATACATTTTACTTCTCAGTCCAACAAATTCCCTAATTGGCGCAAACGTAAATTCATCTGTCATCTTGCCGATGACTTTTTTAATTTGCATCATCATGAAATCCACTACTTTTTTGATAATCTGATAAATCAAATAAATTTGTATTATTATAAATATCTTAATAATCATCCTCAAATTTTATGTTATAAACAAGTGAATCCGTATCAGTAAATAGCAACTCCGAATCTGGCCACTGCTTTTTGCTAAAATTATAGTGAATGTCGTACATTAACCATTTTGATATATCAGGTACAGCTGCACCAACATAAATCGTTTATTTAACTTTAAATTTGTCTTTCGTCGCTGTATTGCAACAAGATTTTCATTAAATATGTTCATACTGACAAAACCGTCATAATTTATTTCTGCTATTTACATCATTTACAATTTCAATATTAACTCGCTTTCTGATAGTTTCCATCGTCTTACTGAACACGAAATTGTTCATCAACTTGAAAACGTTTTTCTCAAAGTCGGTCTTAGCAATAGCACGACGTTTGGTATTTAAATCAATATAATCTGTAATCCACCGTGATTGATTAAATTTTAACACGCGATTAATATTTCTCAGAATTAGTCCAGCATCTACTGCTTGTTTTAAATTTTTGTAATGTATCACGCAATTTCTTTTATTTAACAAATTTGGAACTAACTTATTAACAATCGAATTTTTTGCTTTTGTCGTTGCTCGTTGTTCAGGCGATAATAAACTATAATTAATCATCATTGACTCTGCACAAAACGGATAATCGTTATGTAGATCATGTAACGAACTAGGATAATCTAGATCAACTTCAACAAAATATGAAATATCGGAAAAATCATGATTAATTGTTGTAGGTAAATCTTTTTCAGTTTCTTTAAGAAATTGATCCGGAGTTGTCCAATGAAATCCACTACACGGCATTGGTTCTGACATCGCATAACCATACAAATTGTTAGTATAAAGATAAATAAAATGATTAGATGGGAGATTTTAATCATAATTTTTCAGATATTTGTTATTAGCTACTGCATATGTTTTTGTTATAACGCTAATTCCGCCTCTGATACCTTTTTAAATAAAGTTAAACATATTGGCATCTGTTAAGAGATCCAGTTCTATTTTGCTTGTTTTTAGTAGAGCGTCCCAAGACAATCCTGGGGAGGAATAATACCAACAGGGGTCTAATCCATAATTTTTATGACTAACTTGACGAAAACTCAAAAACATCTGCTAGTAATAATACATCTGTTTTCAAATATAAATCGTGACAATCACCAAATGTTTTACAACTAAATTTATTCCAAATATCTTGTGCATATTTGTATTCGTCATATGTGATATTTTCATTTTTGAGTTGCGAGTAAAATTTATCTTTATCACCTTATCACGGACTCCGTTGCAGTCTTCCAGCAACTTTTCACAAACATGACAATTAACTGCCTCATCGAAATCGAGTTGTTGTTTAGACGTTATTTTCATCGGAGCTGTTTTAAATGATCTGTTAGAAATTTTATTAACTTCGTCTATTAAATTTTTTAATAGCCATACGGCAGGATTTTCACCTCCCTATAACTTTATCAGAGTTGAAAATTTATCGTTAGCGCAACAAACTACTTTATAAGCTACTCCGCAAGGAATATGCTGTTGTATTTTTTAGTGCTTGATTTATTCGGATTATTTTCTGCTCCAACCACAGGAACGAGTAGACACTCGAAACCAGCGTAAATAACAAAAGGAATATTTAGTTTGTGATCATAATTTTTAAATTTTAATATTTTTTCTTTTTCGCTAGGCATAGTTATTCTTTGAACGTTGACACAATATTTGAGATGCTCTTGCAGTCTTCCATCGCTAGAAAAACCATGCAGACATCTATAACAGAAATATTTTTTATTTTAATTTTTTATATACTGTCTGCCAACTAGGCCGTTAAAGTTTTTTTTATCCAACAATAATGTCCCTGATAAAATAATAAATTTATTGTATCTTGTGTAGCATTTTCTGAGATATATCTCGGGTAAACGTTTTCTCGCTCATCTAATCCGAAAACATTTACTGAGATCCTGTTTTGTTTTTCAAACTTTGGTACATAATTCTCTGCTACTGGAAAAGTTATTCCTAAAACATTTAGCTCGTCTTTGTATGGCAAATACTTTTTAATTCTGCCGGGGTGATCACACTGAGGATGTTTTGCAGAAAGAATAGACCATTGAAAACATTTATCATCATTGTTTTTGGAATTTATTCAGCATTTTTTGTTTTTAATTTTTTTTAAGGAGATCGACGTACAAACTACCGCGAAGTACGTTATACTTTGCTGTGTGAAATAAAACTTCTTTTATCATTTCAAATTTCCAACGCGATCCTGATGAAGTAAATTCTTCTAATTTTTTGTTTATTTCTTGATGTATTTCATCGGCGAGCATGGCAATGTTTGTTCCAGTTAATATTTTTCTCGATTTTGCTGTTAAATATGGTTCTGAAATTTCACTGACAAAACTTTTTGTTTCAAAAATTACATCAAGTATATCATCAACTGCGTGTAACTTTGATAAAATCATATGATATTGGACTATAAGTTTGATTCTTTTATGAGCCGCAAGTTCTTCTGATATAACAGGTTGCAGCAGATGAAATAAATTTGTGGAGCTAAAATTTGCTAAAATTTTTTGATCATCAAGTTTGTAACTATTATCGTAACCAGAAAATGCTGAAGCAATTTTTTCTGATTTGATAATGCTCTTTTTAGCAATATCTCGCAATTTTAGCATTACATATATAATAATATTTTATATTTAATTGAATTTTTTTAAGATTCCTAATTAGAGATATGAAAAACCTTATAGTATAATGACAGAAATTTTGATATATATCGAAATGACAGCGGAAGAGCAAGAAACGTATCATGTACACCCAATGTACAACTTATATGCTGCAAATGCATTAGGTTCCGTTATTAATATAGAATCTAAAAAATCTGTTGGCATATCAACACCAGCTGGTGTATTAATTTCAATAAAAGGCGATAATACAGAAAGAGTTAAAATGTTTAGAAAAGATTTTATTTATACTTTGTTTTGCAACGATATTCCTGAAGGACAACGAGTTTATCGAGTAAATAGCGCAGTTGCTGATGATAATATTGAAAATTTAGCATTACAAAATGAATTTCAACATCATCCAGTATTTGATTTATGTGAGACAAATGATAAGGGAATTATTAGACATATAAGAACAAAAAAAGTTATTGGAAGTTTAAAAAGAAATGGATATCATGGTGTTAATGTACGTGGAACAAAAACTAATTTTGTTCATTATCAATATCATCATTTTGTGTTTGAAACTTTTAACGGACTAATACATAATGGCTTAGTTGTTGATCATAAAAATGGTACTAAAACAGTGAATTGTTTGGAAAATTTAGATGTGGTTACGCCAAAAGAAAACATAAGACATGGATGGTTCTAATTTTAACAATCCAACTAGACAAATAATTTAAATAAATCTCAAAACTGGAGAAGAAATAAAATTTGGATCAATAGCATCTGCGGCAAAATATCATAAAATTAATCCACGTGCAATAAAATTTGTAGCTGATAATGTAACAAAATCATCAACGTCAATGTTGACATTTGATAGATTTAGTTTTAAATACGATAACTAATGATATTTTCTATATCATTTCGAGTGAGACAGTTATGACTAAATTCCATAACATCGTCGCGATTAAATCGTAATGTCATCATTTGATTTGTATCAAGTTTCATTTTGTCAGCTGCTGTTAATAAAAATTTTGTCAGAATCACCTAATGTTATCATAACATCAACAAAATAAAAACTGTTTCCCAACACAATTTCGAATTGCCTCAGCTAATTCTTTGTGATTTAGTATATTAACTCTTTGATGATATTTTATTTCTCCGAACATCTTATTATTAACTAATTAGATAAAAGATTATTATAATAATGAACTTAATTGAGAGACTGGCTAAACTATATACGGGAGATTTTGTTTCAGTTTCAAATTTTACATTAGAAAATATTACTAATGACAGATTTGCTGGTTATACTGAAAAATATATTTTGCATAACTATGATGAAGAAGAAGATGATGTTGTTGTTAGTAAAAAACATATAAGCAGACCAACAACTGGGTGATATGATGTTAAGTACCATATTGCTAAAAAATTAATAAAATTTTATTTTACTGTTGCCGAACATCAAATATTTTGGCAGCTTATAAAACCCTTTTAAAAGTAAAAATAACTGGACAACAAAGAAATATAAAATACAATTTTATTTTTGTTAAAATATTTAATTTAATGCCAGTCGATGGAGCAAGAAAATTACATTTAATTTCTTTATGTAAACCAGTAAAATGTAAATCAGTACTAATAAAATACGAAGAAATTTATAATAATACTATTCGATCGTAGTCGATGAAATCGACCGAGTTGGTACCCAGCTATTACATTTATCGCTATATCCACGCCATTTGACTAAACTTTTGTTGCCGCTCTTTTTAATAACTTTTTCAATAACAAATATATCTTGTTCTGTTTTCTGAAGTTCTTGCTCGTAAAAACTGCCAGTTATAGGCTCACCTAATAAATCTTTCAACAAGTATGTAACTGGTATTGTTAAAGTACTTTATCAGCAACAAATACTTCTTCGCTCCAGTCATGAGTATATCCTTTTTCAAATGTTTTTTTCGTCAGAGAACTTCTAACTTTATCACCAACTTTAAATTTATGTCTGCGGTACATGTTTTCGTTTGCTAATATTGGATTTGCAATCGCGTCGTTTGGCGACATTTTACTTTTGCCTAGCGAAAGAGATGTGTGTTTCGTGTTATTATACTCGTCAACAATTTTTTGTAAATTGTCAATATATTTATTCGTATGTTTAGCTGCTAAATACTTATGGATTTTTTCGTTGAGCGTGCGATTAAATCGCTCGACGATGACGATTTTTCCCTCATTTCCTGTCACATCTTTTTAATGTTATTTTGTTCCAAAAATTGTTCAAATTTTTTATTGAAAAATTCTGCTCCATGATCAGTTCAGATTCTATTTGGTTTTCTTTCTGTAGTTGTTATTATTTGTTTTAGCGCATCAGTCATAGTTGTTCCTGTTTTCTCCGTAACGGGTATACTAAACGCGTATTTACTAAAAGCATCTACAACATTAGAAAGATATCTTTTTGGAGCACCATCGGCGCCAACGTTAAACTGAGCTAGATTTCAGATATCAACTAAATCTATCGCCCAGATATCATCAACGTCATTTGCGACAACTTTACGTCGCGGAAACGTTTTTTTTTAGGTTTATGTAGCTCAGAAGGTAGCGTCACTAAGGCAAGATCATCATATAATTCTTTTCCGAGACCTAATTTATATTTTGCTCCAATAAAACCCTGGACCAGCCTTCGGTCAACACGTTCTCGCATATTTACAGGTTTCATATCACGAAGTTCGTCTAACATTACTTTATCGCAGCTATGTTTATTTTGTTCGCTGTGTGGAAGCTCAATATCTCTGTAGCAGATATCATGACGCATTGCTATTGCATCAACTTGATTGTAAGGCTCTTGTCCTGGCAGCAGATTATCGTTTTCGTCAAGTTGTTTATCAAGAGGATTATAAGGTCCAGTATATTTATGGCCTGGCAATGTCCATCCGCCTTTTGGTTTCGGCAATTTTCGAATAAATTTATGTATATCTATACCTGTTCCAATTATTTCTCTGTTGTTGCATTTGTGACAATATCTAACAATTTTATTTTGCTCGAGGCATAAATCATAATCGCATTCGCATGTCATTATTTATTTTATAACTGACAAATTTTTCAGATAATATTGTTTCAGTCGTCTAATAAAATAATTTCTGGATAACCTGCTCCTGACAACTTTGTTTTTGGCAAAAACATGCTTTTTCTTTTTCCACAGATTGCACAAATACTTTTCAGCATTATTCTATTATTTTTTGTTTTTTCTGTTTTTTCGTCTTTATTTTCTGTTTTAGTTTTACACTTAAGACAATATGTTGACATTGTATATCAGTGAGTTTAGATAAAATTTAATGCAATCTCATCATTAGCGTGAGAAGGTTGTTCGTCAAATTGCAAAATAAACTTTAAAATAATCTGGATTTTCGGTCATCTGTTTTATAAACATTATGCAATAGTATCCACAAGCAGAAGTTCCAACTGGTTGAATTTGATTAGACGAATAATTTTTTGTTTTTTTACTCACATATTTTTTTACTGCGTCACTTGGTGGAATTCCGAACGAGTCAAAATAATTGTTATCAAGAACAGCTACCCAACGTGTGCCAGATCCGTCATTAAAATCTTGTATATTTATAACACACGAACCTAGCGTCTCTGGAATCGCCATAAGTATATCTTTAGAATAAACTCCACTGAAATTGTTTACTTTTTTTTAGTTTGTCAAGTATATCAAAATTACTTAACGCAGACTTCATCTCCTTGTTCCTGGCAACATTAGTCCTCTTCCTACTCCTAACAGATTTGGCAATAGACTTCCTGCCAATCCTGCTAGTAACGGGGCTATTGGAATAAATCCACCTTTTCGCCTCTGTCGTGTCTTTTTTTTTCGTCGGTGTCTTTCTTTTCGTCGGTGTCTTTCTTTTTGCTGTTTTTCGTTTTGGCATTATATTTATCAGTCACATAAAATTAAACTCAGAAAATTACAAGTAGTTTTCCAAATTTTGTTACCATCGACATTCATACGAAACATTAAACTAAACGAACATTTTCTTTATTCCATGACCTTCAACTGCCTTTATCGTTGCGCCAGATACTGCTCCAGACGCTGCTGCTAATCCTAATGTACCTAACACCGGTAAAATTTTAGGTATTAACGTTCTGGCCATTACAGATAGTGCCGGACCGAAGAAACCGCCTTGTTTTGATATTGCAGTTATTTGTGCAGCACTTAAATTTAAAACAAAAGGTTTTTAGCGATCGTATTTATTTACTTGTTTTTTGGTTAACATTAATTTTGTTAAAGTACCCGAAACACCTTTGGTGTTAGGGTTGACCTTTAATGAAACCTGCCTCTTCTTTGCAACAGCAGCTGCTAATTTTTTAACTTGACCATCAGTTAAATATATTTCTTTTACAATATATTTTGTCATCATATAACGATTACATATTAAACTTGTACTGACATTTTACCTCCGACAGAGTCAATTGTAACAAATTTATCGCTTATTACTAACGCATATACATAAAATGGTGCAGCTAGAGCTGCTCCTAGTGTCCAAGTAATTTCAATATCAGCTGTGCTGTCTACAGCTCGCTCGATATGTTTACTAACATAAAAATAAAATATTGGATAAAGTGTACGAAATTCCTCTACTGATATCTGAGATCCATCTCCAACATCTTGATATTTTTGCAGTGCGTCGAGCAGGTACATGTAAGATCGAGTAATATTTTTATTAGCGTCATCTGCAAAATTACATTCTATCGCTCGCTCCGGATATGGCTTTGAATTAATTCTAGCATATATTCGTCTAACATCAGCATTATCAAATATCGCATTATTTTTTTGTTGGTTGCCACGTCGAGCTTGTTGCTGAAATACAACAAATAATTTCCGTGGCTTTTGTTCACTTGATGTTGTTGTAACTCGCCATGTGTAGTCGGTGGTATTCGGAACTGCTGTTTGATATATTTTATGTTGATGAAAATAATTTTTTTTTTGTGTGTTTTTGCAGCATGTCATTTAATTCTGCCATTTTATGTTGATGAAAATAAATTCCGTTTGTGTTTTTGCAGCATGTCATTTAATTCTGCCATTTTAGTGATAGACGGAGTTATTCTTGGCATCCATAGTGCAAGTTTGTTTATGACAAATTGTACATTATCTCCACCTGACCTAAACAGGCAGTCGTTTTGATCTGATCGATCTAAAATAAGCGTATATTTAACTCCACGAAATACTTTATTGTAATCGCGACAAAAACCAAATATTGTACTTAGTGGCAGCATCACTGTAATTTGACGTGATGCTGTTGCAAGTGCCTTTCTCTTAGCATGACCTTCATTGTAACGTACATTTTTTACGTTAACTGTCGCGTTAACTAAATTTAATATTGCAATTCCGTCTGCAGCTGCTCCTGGTTCGGCTATACCAAGATTATTACAAGCTGCAGTAAGTGAGACTCTTGTAGCGTCTGCATTAGCGGCTACATCTGGTGGGACTATACCAAAATTGGCAGCATTAGCGATAAGGAAATTTCTTGCAAGTATAAGATCTGCAACAGTATCAGCTCCATGTGTAAATTCTCTTCTTAAAATAAATTCTCCAGATCCTGCTGTAGCAATTCCAGTATCTTTGAACCACATCATATTAGTTGCATTTGACCTGGAATGGTCGTCAGAAAACGAAATAATATTTAATATTGTACTTGCAACTTGTAAGTGATTTGAAATATCTTCGACAGTTTGATTGGCCAGCTGATATCTAGCACCTTTAAATAAACACCAACCGTCATTTAAAAGTGCTACTTCTGCGTCAGCTGCAATTGCGGCAGGTGCGGCAGGTGCTGTCATAATCCGGCAACGAACTTGTAAGATTGTTTTATGAGGCAGTAGAAATACGTCCTCGTCTCGAGTATTAAATGTTCTGACGCTAGCCTTATTAGGTTCGTTAGAATTTTCATCGAGATATTCAACATATTCAAATTATGTTACTGTGTCGTCTGTGTCATAAGTTTCTGCTAAATCGAGATAATTTTTAACAGACATTTTTTTTTTATTAGGTTATACAAAATTTTGAGAGTGAAGCTTTTTCCGTGTTGTTGCTTTAGATATTAATTTTTGTATAATTTGTTCTCCTCGTGGTGATAAAAGTTTTTTTTGTTCTTGTTATCATTGCGCGTTGAGTTTCTTTTGTTGGTGCGATTTCTGAAATAGCTTGTTTGATTGTCGGTATACCGGTTTGCGGTGGGCTATTTATTTTATCAGCTATTTTTTGTCCAACAGCAGTTCCAGCAGCAGATGCAGCTCCAGTTGCAAAAGCTTTTGATGCGTCAAGTGCAATTGGTGCAACTTTATGAGCTATTCCTGGAGCATTTTCTATAATTTTAGCAAATATATTTCCCAAAAATTCTCCTACTATTTTTCTTTGATAAACTTTTTTTCTCTGTTTCATTATATCTGAGGTTGCATAATTGTATTGTCTTAGAAAATATGTTTACTACTGTTCTCGTAAGTGTAAATAATAAGTAACAACTTCATTATTAAGATCTAACTGTCTTCCAGACTGATCTGTCAACTGCATATTTGCTTCTGTTATTTGACTTTCAACGTTTAGAGGATAATAAATAACTTGACGTGGACTAATTTGCATAAGATATCCTGGTGGAACTTCTGGTGAAAAACTATATATCGTTTGTCCTTTACTAATTAAGGCTGAGTAAGATCCAGATGCGATAGAACAATTTACCAATATTGTGTTTACATCAGTTATATTTACTGCATTTTCACCGTCATACGTTCTGAAATGTAAAGTAACATCACTAGTAAGAGGATAATGTCTATGTTCAAATCCTATCAGTGATGCGATACTTGTTGGTGATAAAAAAAACTAACTATCATATTATCTAATGTTATTCTAGCGCGGAATGTATTATAGTTTGGTGTTAGCTCAACATTATCAGCTACTCCTCCGTTTTTTGTTATAAATTCTTTTATTTTTTTATTTAGATCAGTAATATTATAAGCTCCTTGTGGAATATTAACTGTTATCCAAACAGGAGGTTTACGAGGAACATGAACATTAAATCTAAATTCATCGTTAATTCCAGTTTTTACATTACCCATAGCATGCCAACAAGTGCAGGAAATTAGTCCAATTTCATATTGTTTCTCACGATCTAGTTCTATTGGCGGAATATACTTT
Source organism: Megalonaias nervosa (assembly GCA_016617855.1). Taxonomy (NCBI): domain Eukaryota; kingdom Metazoa; phylum Mollusca; class Bivalvia; order Unionida; family Unionidae; genus Megalonaias; species Megalonaias nervosa. The sequence continues at coordinate 15,612 of JAECUM010047563.1, forward strand.
ACAAAAAAATTTGCACTATCTTTATCAGATTGACTAGAGTCTAGTAATAATGTTGCTGACATTTATTATTATATTTTTATAAAATTAAATCGCCGCGATTAAATCGCGATGTAAAGTTTCGAATTCCTCAGATGTTAATAAATTTTCCGATCTCAAATTATCAAGTATGCCAATAATTTAATTGTCAATTTCAGCACCAACATTTCCAGCTTCTTTTGATGATATCGATAACATTAATCTGCCAATCATTTCAGTAACTGATGAAAATATTCTAACTCCTTTTCCTTTTTTTTTCTTCTCTATATTTTTTTACACGACCTTCATCAAGTTTAAAAAATTTTCTTCTAAAATCCCACCCCCTACCAAAAGGTTTGTCTCTATTAGTTTGTGCTGTTTTTCTAACGAGTAAAGCAATAACACCATATCTCATTCTATCATAAAGTGGAAGCATATTTTCATCTCCTATTGCTGTGTTTAACTCATTTTTAGCAGTAACACCATCGTTCATTATTACAGTTAAATTATTAGCAAATTTCGCAAATTCTTCATTATTCCATTTACTTATATTATCAGGATCTTTTATTGTATTTTTCTCTAAAAATTTATCATATTCATCCCCTGTTATCTCATTATTTACTTGTTTTATATACCATCGTCTTTGATCTTCAGCAGTTCCCATAAACGTTACCGTCAACTCGCTAACTCTTTCTTGCTCCTTTTCAACATCCTCTAATTTTTCTGATAAATGTTTTAGAATATTTTAAATCTCTATTGTAGTTAAACCTGCTAGTCTTTGTTCAAATTCTAGTGGATTATTAATTAGCCGAACTAGTGCAGCTTGTCTTCCAACCGGATCAGCGATATTTGCTACAAGTGCCTCAGCTAATCTTCTTTTTTCTTCTTCAGATCTCTCAATAATTTTTCCAGCAGCCGCTTCTTGTTGTTCTTTAAATAATTCGAGTAAACCTTTTTCTTGTCTTTTTTTAAGTTCTTCTTCTAAAAATGGTCCAGTTTCAGGTTGTTTTCCAAGCAAAGCTTCAGTAACTGGTCTGAGAACGGCTGCTGCTGTTTCTGCTGCAACCACTTGGCCACGTCGTGCTTGTTGTACTTGCTGTTTAAATTTTGTCTGAGATTGTGCAAGTTGTTTTAGATTTTCTATATGTTTTCTGTACTTTGTTTGTCTTTCCATTAATTATATACTATTTTCTATAAAAATTACTGTAGGTATTTTTCAATACAACATCAAAACATTTTACTCGCATCATTTGTTAATTTATCAAACAAAAAAGTCATATTTATTTACCGTTGCTTGATGATATAATTCAATAAATTTATCTTTCGTTACATCACCACATTGCTCGTTCGCGATATTTCTAACGTCGATATTGTCCAGTCCTGGAAATAATATAAAACAACCAGTATTTCGCCTAATAAATCTGTCAACATTATAAAAACCTAGGGCTAGATAAATAGAATTACATTTTTTATTACGTGATAATGAAAAATATGATCTTATTTTATTCATTTCCTCGTTGTTTAGCGGAATATCATCAAAAGCAACTATCTTGTGTTCGGACGAATCAAGTTGATTAACTGGAACAAGTTCTTCTGGTTGTTTTATAATAAAAAAATATTCGCCAGCCTCAAGATCATCACGAAGTTTCTCATTATAATTGTTAAGTAGCTCGTACTTATCCTGTTGTGGATTAATTGTGTAAATATAAACACGATCGTAGTTAAAATTATCTCCGAGAAGTAAATTCATAAGCAATTTTGTTTTTCCTGATCCAGTTCATCCAACAATAAGATAATGACAATCTGGAAGTTCGTTTTCATGTTTATTTTTCACCAACCACTCTGTATCAAAATTTAATATCGATGATTTTGCCATTATTGTTATACAATTTTATGTTATATAAAAAATTGTCAGACGATAAATAAATAATGAGCTATTGTACAAAATTTGGAACATTAGTAGAAGATTCATCGGCTGAAAGTACAACAATAACAGACGGTAAGGTTGATTTATCAGGCTATCTAAAAATATCCGGCGACACAATGACGAGAAACTTGTTTATTTCAAATCAACGAGTACTAGATTTAGAAACAGATTATCCGCCAATAAATATAGTTAATACACAAGCTGTTAGTTATGCACAACTTAAATTAGTCGACAATAATAAACTGTCATTGACAAGAGGAATTTTAAGCGGTAACTTAGAAATGTCAGGGAAAAAAAATATAAATTTAGAGACCAGATATCCACCAGCAAACCTAAATCAAACTCAAGTGGTAAGTTATTTGCAGTTGAAATATGTTGATGATAACAAACTTGATAAAATAGGTGGGACAGTTACAGGTAATATCAACATGTCAGGAAAATAAAATTATAAATTTAGAGATTGTATATCCGCCAGAAACCTTAAATCAAACACAAGATGTAAGTTATGCACAACTAAAATCTGTTGACGATAATAAGCTTAACAAAGCCGGTGATACAATGACAGGTCACCTGTCCATGTTAAATTCAAAAATAACCGGATTACCTGTAACCGCACCATCTGATAACACTGATGCTATTAGTTATGCTCAATTAAAAGAAGAACTTAACCCATATTTTAAGAAATCCGGTGGACCGATATCAGGAAATATAAACGTGAAAGCCAACACGATAATGACGACTTACGCTCCAGTTAACCCTAACGATCTGACAAATAAAGCGTATGTTGACAGTCTGTTTAGTATTGTAAAACGAACCAAAAATAACGTTGGGTACATTCCAATATTGTTTAAGGCAACTGACAATCGAGTTGGGCTTGAAGTAAGCGCATCAGCCTATTATCCTGAAAATTATCCTCATTACGCTTTCTCTGATAGACATGAATGGACGACCAACGGAGAAATTGAAAATTTTTTGATCAAAATCAAATGTCCTACTGCAGTTGCTATTTGGCAATTTCATTTGCGAGGCCGATTAAATCCTAGCGTTGGTCAAATTTATAATTGGCGATTGGAAGGATCAAATGATGATATTAATTGAACAACACTGTACTGCACAACAGACACTTACATTTCGACAACACAATATTTTACGATTCCGACTGAAAACACTGTTAACAAGTACTTGTGTTTTCGAGTTTATGTTATTGCTGCTGAACGTCCGTTTCCAGGACTGACAGCATTTCAAATATACACACTCGATGATCAAATTTAATCTAATGCTATAAAATAATGTCAGAACCACCAATTATAACTGTTGCGAAAGAACTTTATGATAATATTTTTATCCCTAAAATAGATGTTGGAGCTGTTAATGACATAGCAAAAGAGTTACAATGTTTGAAAAAACTTGGCATCGAATCATTTAACAAACTTATAGCGTCAGATTATGTTTATAATTTTATTCGCGTTATGCATATGCGAGGACCACAACTGAAAAAAGCAATAGGAAACTTTGACATTATAAGCAGATACTGTCATCCTGACGATTGTCTAGAAGAACAAACACAAGTTGAAATTATATTTTAAAAAATATTACTAGAGCTTGATTGGTATAACATAGATTTTCTAATAAAATCAGACTTAATAAAAGCACGAGTTTATAGTGGAAGAACATTGGAAGAAAGACGAATAAACGAAAATCAAACTCGTCTTGACAAACTAGCGGAAACTAAGAAAATAATAAAAAAAAAGAAACAAAAATGTATATGACAGGTTTTCAAAACGATATATTTTTAAACATCTCGGTATGTACTACAATGAAAAGGAAACCTTGGTCAAAACCGTTACTATGACGTCAGACGCAGAGTTAATTATTAAAGTGTACGCAAACGCAATTTTGCCAATGATACGTAAAAAAGACCCAGAATTTGATCCGATTATTGTTAACAAGTCTCTAAAGATAGCCAAAACTTTAGACGATGAAATTAGTAATTTTAGTGATGATGAGCGAGAAAAGTTTTTTTGAAGAAGTCAATCAAATAAAGTTGGAAGTAAAGTCTGATTTTTATTACGACATAAGTGAAGAAGATGATATTCCATTCCCATCATTAGAGTAATCTAGACAATTGTCACTACGAAATTATTACAACGAAATTAAAACAATATTCACAAAACCATATGAAAAATTAATGTTAAAAGTAGCTTCTGCTGTTGGTCTTCTTACAATTGAACTAGATAAGCTTAAAAAATTAATGTTAGCAAATTTCGTAGTCGCATATACAATTATCAGGCAACATCTTGTTCTAAAAAATTTCACGTTAGATCAGTTGAGCTTAGTATTAGGGTATATTGATGAAACAGAAATCGATTACAGCAGTTTGGTGAATAAAACAGATTTGTACGACAGTGAAGTAGGAAATAGTTTTGATTCGTACACTTGGTTAAAGAAACAATATGTACAAACAGATGAACGATATAAGGATACTTCGTCAGATGTTTATGACAAATGCAGAGAATTTATAGCTGATCCTAAAAATAATAAGTTCCGCGAGTTTTTCGATTCGATTGCTGGTGCTAAAGCTTTTGTTTTTGTGTAAAAAAATTGTATAATGGAAAAAAATATAGTTGATTTTAATCATATTTCAGATAAAATTCAAAAACAAGATGTGGACGCACTAATAGAATATTACAGATATCATCATAAAAAACTTTGGTGAGTGAAAAAATGTTACAAATACTATAACAGAATACTTCGAGTGATATCATATTTACCACTGCTAATGACTAGCTCTGGTATAATGTCAAGTGGAGCATCATTAAATCCGTTTTTGTTAATAATATCCGGCGTTGGTGTTTCTCTTGCAACAGCATGTAAAAGAATTGAGCCTCGTGTTGCAACTAAAAAAAAAAATGCTTGTAAAACAGCAAGTATCACCTATAAAAATTGTTTGATCATATACGATCTTATTTGCGTGGTATAAAATATGATATGGACGATTTAATACGCGAGTTCCGTATTATTGACAGTATGTTAACAGATATTCTGCCAGTGAGAGTCAGCAGCTATGAAAAAGATTATCATAAAATATGGGTTACAACAGTAGTAGATGTTTAATTTTGTACAGCTTTAGTAATATCATTCATCAACCATGCTGTCAATAAATGTCATTGGGTCATCTGACCAACCTTATCTCAAAATTTAGGGGGTGAGGGTTCTGGCCTAGAATCCCCTTTGGGTTTCAAATTAACCATCATTTTCGGAAATTTGTTGGAGGGTGTTTTTTTGAAGGAGAGGGGGTCTCTGAGGTGGTGAAAAAATGTCATAATATATTTATTTTAGAGGGGATGGGGGTTTTCTGGCCTGAAACACTCTTTGAGATTAAAACCTTATATACATCTGCTACTATATATAGATATTACGGACATTTAAACAGTCTTAAGTTGGGTCGTTCCGATGACTCAGTCATCATATCTGATGTCACAACACTAGAAGGGTTGCCGTAGTATTACGAGATCGAGCTCCCCATGGTGAATATACATATATGCGCAACTAATACATTTAATT
>JAECUM010047564.1:0-31189 GCA_016617855.1 Megalonaias nervosa
TATATATATATATAATTCGAGTCTGTTTCTGAGAATAAAGAAATTAAAATTCGTTGACTTGTCTTATTTTTTTTAAAAGTATCTATGAGCTTCTTATTGTCATGCAATAAAGTTATAATTATAACTACCTCAATGCAGTGTTCTTTTTATTTGGTGGAGAGATGTTGATAGAGGCACTAATGTTGACAGCTGTCTGCCGAATTTCGAATTGCGCTCCTATTTATACTCTTCGGAAAATAGTCATGTGACGTAATTTTAACCAATCATTGCTTGTCCGGGATGCCGAACAGGTCTGATGGTGCCGAACAGATACTCTACAACCAGCGACACAAACTGAGGGTTAATATACAATTTCACTATCATCACTTGTCCATTTACACTCTGTCATTAGCAAATGTATAAACATTACGTATTATATCGAGTCCGTCAAACGTCAGCGTACTTTAAGTTGTAACCAAGACTGTTAAGCTTGGGTGAAGAGTACACAACTACCAATGAACGCTGATAACATTGAAAATATATTGACCAGCACAAAATGAAGAATACACTATTAAATATTCAAAACATACTTAAACTTGTATGAAAGAAGGCCAGCATTTACAATCAACAAGTGAAATTTAAATAAAAAATGTGAACTTGACAAATTTACTGTATGTGATCTGGTGTCGGCCATCTTGCCAGCAGATGTATTTTCGTGATGTCAGCTGTTGGAGTCATTGAGCTTAGTGCTATTCAAATGATGATTTGGATGGGAATTTAAGTGTGATAAACATATTTCTGGGTGTGAAAAATTAATATAAAATAAAATTCCAGAAGATTTTATGAGTTTTTAACGATGTGCGAGGTTGAACTCAATGACGTTTGTTACCACATGACTGGCGATCACACTTGACATACAGCATGAACGATTTAATACAGATATCATGGTAAGACTCGATCTATACATTTATATTGCATACAATGTTCAAATTCATTCTTTCAGCAGTTTATATATATTAATTGACATGAACAGCATGTTTAAATTAAGACATAAAAAAACATCCTCTCCATCCATCATATTAAAGCTTTAGAGGCCTCAGGTCTATTACAATATAAATTATTGTTTCTTTATTTAGTGGTAAGATTTTGTGTGCGCTCAGCAGTCACTGTTTTATGTTTGTTTTTAAATTGTCATTTGTACTTTGAAGACCGATGTTTGGGTCCTATCATATACGGCGTGTTCTTTTGGTACAATAACATTGGAAGACCTTACAGGAGAAATGTCGTCATCATAAATTCCTTCTCCTTTTTACGTAATTTTTACATACTTTGTCTTTCTTTTTCCTCTACAGTGCCTTGTAGTACCTTTGGAATAGCGCTGTTTGTCATCTTAATATTGACATTAGGGCTACACTCCAATTTTAAGGATTCCCTGGATCTGTGTGAATTGTAGTCACCACCAACAAAACAGTCCAATTATACTTTTGAAACTGTTATTTATTGTTGTAACTGTACCATGAGGCTGTCATCTATGTCGTAACATTGCTGTCCGAAATTTAATAGCTCCTTCAGCATTTAAACAGTGTCTGATATTGTAAAAACAAACTGTATATTATATGTGGAAGTTTGTACCCAAAATATAAATTACATGTGATTTAATGCTTTGATTTAGTCTAACTATTCCCTCATCTGTCACGACATTATTATCTTGCAGATAGACGTAAAGTCAGTTGGATGATATTTGTTGCCATGTGTTTTATTTCTTCAGCTGACAATGTTCTCCAGTATTCACTAGCACATGCTCCAAGGTTGTAATAAATAGCTTTAAGTTTTGTTGTTCTGGTCCACTAATTTTAAAATTTCTACAGAACTCATTAAACTATTTCATATCAATGAGCCTGTCGTTTTAATTGAATGCATCACCATCCGGTACATGCATTTTATAAATAGACAGCAGTTGTCGCATCTGGAAATAAAAATGAATGTGTTTACTTGGCTACCTTTGCAAAGTTTCCATATATTAAGGAAATCCTAGAACTACATACCCTCAACTCTGCCCATTTGAATGGATCCTGTCAAACATTCATGTCACACTGTGATCTATGCCCATTTGAATGGATCCTGTCAAACATTCATGTCACACTGTGATCTATGCCCATTTGAATGGATCCTGTCAAACATTCATGTCACACTGTGATCTATGCCCATTTGAACGGATCCTGTCAAACATTCATGTCACACTGTGATCTATGACTGTTCAAAGAGTCATTTACTCGTTGAAAGGTGTACTGGTTTTACTTCATCCAGATACTTGAAAAATTCTGTATGAACAGATTTTTGTTAATTCTGTATTAATTCATTGTGACTGAAATTTTTATGGATGCGTTAAAAATGCACATGGTAAAATGTTAACTTCATTAAATTAAATTTGAAAGAAATTTCAATTATTCATGATTGCACCAATGTATATGTGATTTTCCTTACACTTTAAGTTCAAGATCTCGATATACCTGTTTGTAGCATTTTACATTGTATCTATTTTTCCGTTGTTTTTTTTTTTAATGCAATGAAAACAATCAATTTCATATTTTCAATGTAATATCTTTTATTTTGTGATGTAATTTATTGCGCAGCCAGAACGTTTTCTATATTGTAGTTGTATGTATTATCACGCTCATCTTGCGCACTATTTACTTTTCTTAATGTGATATTCTGGGATTACGTTTCCTTTTTCCCCGCAAGTTTATTGTGAAAACTAATTTGTATGCCGTGCATATGTTGACTCCCTCGTTTTACAATGTACTGTATTTCCACATCTGTCACCGCCTGCCAACTAGTTGTCTTTCATAACCTCAAAGTTTTCGTGTTCTTTATTTATGATATTCCTGCACTAGCCATTAGAGAGGCGAGTATTTTATACGTCATTTATTTTAATTCATGAACGTTGTCTGCTGCTTCCCCAATGTTAAATGGGTCATCATCTCCGATCCGTTTCACAAATATATACAATTTATCGCTCATTAGTTTGGTCTTCAATATTATTCAGCTTTCCATAGGTTATCTCGTTGATCGTTTATTGACTACTCTTTTCCTCAAAACATGCCATCCATATCCTTTACTTACAAGTTTTCCTATTAATATTCTACCAGAGAACCTAAATTGACTTGCCTAATTTAAAAACAATTACCGTATATATCGGGACACGATAAAATAATCATTTTTCCCTGTCCCAGAACTTATGGTAAAACTTTTCTCATCAAGTTATATGTCCCAATACTTAAGAAACGAAACAATTTTGTGTTCAATTTGTGCCCCCCTCCCCAACTGCACGGTACAATAAAATAGATAAACAAAACACTTATTTGAAAATAAAATGAAAGAAACTAATCTTGCATTGTTATCATTTATTCCTTCTTTTTTTCATCATGCGAAATTTATTAAAGAAAGAAATATATCCACGAACTCCGTATATGTAGCGGATGCCGCTGGCATATGCATCCTTACCGTAGTGTGTATCGCTTATGTCAGATAACAAAATCGCAAAAGAGACGGGGATATCACCCGATTGCATTAAGGCACCTGCCATTCACGCATGATACGTCGTAAGGTGCAAAATGACAAAGATTATATTGTATCCAGGTTAACTATTCGACGGTTCTCGCAAAAAAAATCATTATTTGAAAATATATTCACTGTGAGTGCAAATGATAATCTTTTCGCTTGCATGGGTTACAAAAGTATTATTAAAAGTAAGTTATTGTTGTGTATATTATGTACCCTGCGATCATCAATGCCCGTTTGTATAAATTATGATTACACATGGCAAACAAATAGAAGCCCGGGTGATGAATAAATACAACTGGCAGCCAGCAAAAAAATCATTGCTTAAACTTACCGACAGGATATCAAATACAAATGCTATTTTATTACAAAGCACGCCAACCCCAGAAACTGACTTTGGATTCTTTTAAGTGTGCCGATTTTTTTATATAATGAAGTCGGCCGACACAAGGAAGCCAGCTTTGGTTCCTTAGGATTCTTTTAAGTATGCCGATTTCTCTTTCTTTACAAAGTCGGCCGACATAGGAAAACCAGCGTTGATTCCTTTTTACCTGTATTAACGGGAATTTTGAAAATAAATTTAAACAATGGAACAATTTTGAAAGCGACATAATCTAGTGCGTCGTGCACGCACATCGATATAAGGCTGAAGAGTAAATTAGTTTTCAATAATTTCATCTAAATGTTCTCTATCCATAGTTTATAGCGTTTTAGTTTTTCGATAACAAGAAGCATGTACTTCGTCTTGCGGGGATAAATGTACGTCATTTCCGTTTGGCGTCCTCTATAGGTGGGAAAGTGTAGATAAGTGAAAGTAACAGTGTTGTATACTCCTATTTCGAGTAATTAAATTATTATTTCTTCCTTACACTTGATAATTTTTTTATTCTTTTTGTGCGAGTATAACTAATTTCAGTCACGTAATCCAAATCTGATGTAAAAAGAAAAATGTTAGAGTATGGCCGGTGACCTTTAACCAGTCTTTAAACTGACCTATTTTGTTTTCTTTTTTGTTCCCTTTAACGTGTTCCCACACTTGATTGATGTTTGTGTAAACAGCTGAACATTAAAGATTTGATTAACCATGACGTAAATTGCCTCTCTAAAGCAGGGCCAGATAATCCATAGGGCAAAGTGGGCAACATGCTCAGGGCCCCCGAGGCTCAAGGGGCTCCGTATATTATCGTATGATTACACAGACAGTCAGTGTTGTTAATCGTACTGTAACCACATCTATGGACAAGGCAGGATAGCTATGGGCCCCTATGTTGGCTGTGCCCAGGGCCCCCAAAGGCCTTAATCCGGACGTGCTCTAAAGTATTTTGAGTTATAAACTTCAGTTATTTTGTATTCAACTCATTGCATGTGCACAGTCAAGAAATTTACATTTGTTCCAGAGCTGAATGGTATTTTGATTTATAAAACTATGAGTGGTCTAGGGTCTTTTGTGATATTTTTGGGTATGACGCTATTTCCAGCACATTTTAGACTATGAAGTAACAGTGAAGACCCCGCAAATAAACACCTATCCAAGGGATGCTAACAAGCTTTCTCATATACCAACGTATGTCTTGGCGAGACTCAAGCGAACAGAAGTTAAATATGTGAGTGATCGGTAAAAACGAGCATTGTAGACCATTCGTCCACTCTGAGAGTCTTCAAGGGACTTGATGGTATCTTTGCTTTATAAATATATGTGTGGTCCACAAAATTTAGAGCAGAGTATTTGTTTTTAATTGAGAGAAGTGTGTAATGTGTCGAATTTTGAATAAGTATGGAACCTTAAAATTGAATTCATTGTGCTTTAAAATTTTATTACAGTCAAGCCAGCAAGGTTTTTGTGAAGGGTCACTTCGACCTTTTCTTCATGTCAGTGTTAAACTTGAAAGGCCAGCATCTACGGCTCATTTAGAATTGACCCGGGCATCGCAACGCTGTCCTGAGAAAGTAAACATTAAAGTTACCGACCATAACCGCTTGATGTGAATCCCATGTCATATAGTCATTTTCAAAGGGAAGTTGATATGCATCGCATTTCTCAGATTCTAGGCTGTCAAAATCTGACGAAACAAACAATTATCTTGGGGAAGAATTAGGAACAGCTGATTACGATTGGTCAGTTTAAATTAACGCGTACACCTTGGAAGTAATGTTAAATTTAAAAGTAACGACCTTGGTCAAATTCTTTAGTCTAGATTTCCTGCGAGAGGGACAAGATTGGCTCCGGGGAAACCAAAGAATAGTGTTTTCTCTTTAAACAAGTAAAGGGGACCAGGTGGCTGTCTTGTAAGAAAAGACAAGCTTTAGTGCTAGGACGCACAATTTCTGAAAAGAACAGCATTAAGGTACGCAATTTTAATTTTCCATGTAATTTTCTATTTTATTTGTCTTGTTTATGCAAATGTGTTTGATATGACTAGGATTCATACTATGTATCGTTTATTCGATTTCATGGAAATCTGTTGATATGCTAGAGTTGTTATGCAATTTATTTCTATAATTTTACAGTTACTAGTTCATTGATAGAATTGACTGATTGCATGCGATCCAAATTTGTAGATGTGTAGGATTTCATAGGGTTATATGATTTAATTTCCTTTGTCTGTTAGGATGATACTAATTATCGTGAGTTAACGATAATTGCATATTTATATCTGACTTTGTAATGCTTAAATAATCTTGTAGGTTAGGGATTGCTGTGAGCTAGAAGTTAGTGAATCTTATGCAATAGTAATCGATAGTATGTATCTTATTGAGTGGAACTGACAAGGTTGGATGTCTAATGAGTCACGTGGTAGCGTATGCAGAGAGATACGGGAATGTTTATATGCACCGCGCACATGTTAATTTGTTGTCAGCCGTTGTGAAGATCTGATCTGAAGAAGTGATGATTTATCGAATTAGGTCAGACTTGGATGTATATTACACGGGTCGTTTGTAACTAGAGATAACGATTGTACCTTACTCGAAATACAGTCTAAATTTGTAAGGACCATTTTAATCGTTAAGGTCACCTTATGTCAGAATTTATGCAGTGTTTGGATATCTAGTTTATGCTTTCTGAGTAACGAAAGTGAGAGAATTTTATATGCGTATAGAAGATGTTACATATAGAGATTTAGTGGTAATCTTGTCATTCAAGGAAACAACTCCCAGGAACAGACGGGGACAGTCCAAAGACGGAAGTCCGGAAAAGAGATGAAGCGTTCAGAATAGGAAGATCAAGGAAGATCAACGTATACACGTGAAGGAGGGGGGAGGAAGGCGTGTGATACACGGAGACAAAGACAGAAGCGACACTAGGTGACGCAAATCAGGCGTGGGCATTGTGCTCTTTTCACCACTCGTTACCCTGATGAAACGAATCCAAAAGAATAGAACACTGCTAATGAAATTCTGTTAGCGTAAATTTGTTTGAATTGAACCTGACACTATTAGTTTTTAAGTTTTGTTATTGATTAAATGTTTTATTTTCTAGTCTAAAGGGAGCTTGTATTGTATTATTTCTTCTCAATAGTCTTGCTCAGTTCTCTGTTGATGTTCTATCTATCACACCGGGCAATAAAATCAAGGGAGGTCATCCTCTAGATAACGACAGCCAAATCTAATTAACCACCCCTCTTTATTAAAAGGGACAACGTTACAAAGTGTATTTATATTTTAAGTTGTATTTTAAATGAATTCCTGTGCATTTATTGATAATATATTATTTGCAAGTGGCCCATCACTCTCAGCTACTAAACAATTTGCAGTGACTGCCACCTTTTAATAAACTGTATGACGACTTGAAACACGCTGACATTTTCTGTAATTGTGTAGACTTGATGCACAATGTATTAATTGGTAAATAATTTGTTTGATTCTTTAAAATTCGAAAAATGACACCATTACACATTTTACCCAGTTTTTTAATCTAGTGTAATGCTAATTATTGTCGACTACAACACACACACACACACACACACACACACACACACACACACACACACACACACACACACACACACACACACACACACACACACACACATCACATATGTGATATACAATATTCCCGTTAATAATGCAGATGCAATTTAAATTGTGAGCACTAGCATATATACAATGGTTAAAGAAGTTTTTAACTCTTTATTTCCCTGAAAATCCAATACTTATCTTTAAATTCAGTAAAACTGTCAAACACTGGATTGGCTTCCCAGAAAGAAGAAAAATGTGTCGACAAATCCTGAAGGAATTTCTTAGCCTGTCAATACGCTACCGCTTAATCATACAGCTGGAGCAAAAACAGGACATGGTTGAATGTCCTGTCAATAACCTTACCCTGTGACCGGGGAGGATTTATACCTATCATGCGCAAAAATGGAGAAACAAAGAAAACAAATATCAAACTGAATACTACTGATTTCCTTTCGCGACTCCACATAGGATGTATGCCTATGTTAACCGCCGACGTTTAAACTTGAAATTATTTCAATAGTACACAATATATATTTTGAAGATTCTACATCTGACCCTTTTTTTGCAAACAGATAACACAAATGGTTCATGTAAACTTTGGAGGCTGTAATTATATATACTGACAAATACTACATTAGTTACCTTCAGTATAATAATAATTACAAGTCCAACTGAAAACAACATAGAACTGATCTGCCGTCGCATAATGCGCTGGGAGATTAGGGGTTTATATAGCTTGTTCTACTGATTATTCCTAACAAACTGTATAGATTCAGATCTGTTCATGTATTATGCGACAACAGATATGTATCTGTGTAGTTTGTTGTTGCACTCGACTTGTAAGCGAGTATAGACGGTAACAAATTTTTAACCAGAACTTCGTTTCTCTCTGTGAAACTATTAAATTAAACAAGACGCTACTAAATTACTAAAGATTCGAAAATACAACTCCCGATTATTCATTTCAATAAAATTAAATTAAATTAAATTTAAATTTACGACTATATCCAGAAATTTAATTTTGTGTCAAGCTGTAGCAATGTATTCTTTACTTTAGTGTGAGGCAAAACTGCATGAAAATCCATTTTTTAATTATACAGCAGTTTTATTCTGTCCGAATCCCACCAGGATACGATCAGATAAAATCTATTATGCTTTCAAAACCAGTCTGTTCTATTGCTAGAACTGTTCTTCTTGGTATTTGTTCACGAACAACAACAACTACAATATACATCAATAATAACTACTACTCCTAGTACTACTACTGCTGCTAATACTATCACTACCAGCACCACCACTGTACTACTTGACACACCATCTGTTTGATATTCCTTTTCCAAAAGGGCCCCCGGGGGGGGGGGGCGAGTGGTCTAAAGCGCTCGCCTTTACCCATCACTGCCATCTCACCTCTGTCCGCGTGGGTTGTAGTCTTGGCGAATGCGTGTAAGTGAGAAACTTGCCAGTAGCTTCCCTTGGGTTGGTGGTTCTTACCGGGTTTTCCTGGATTCTTCTTCTACCAGTTGTAATGGTCGTCGTGCACATCCTATCTTGCGCTGAGAAATGGCATTAAACCCATAACAACAGCAACAATATATTTTTTTTTAAACAGTGACACAGTAACATTATAAGCCCAGCATGAAGTTTATTCCTATAAACGCCTACTATTTTTGGCTTTTCTTTACATCAAATAATTTTGTTCACACTTCAAGAGGTAAGAGTTTGAGTTAGATGTGCCGATATTGTATTTTATTTTATTTTAACAATCAGCCACACGAAGGGTCGTATTTTAGATCACTTCTTACTTAACTCATGACAATTTTCAGGAAATGTTAATGACACTAAAGTATATCACCTTGACCCCTTTCATAGTAAACAGGATTGACAATTATCTGAATTCAATCAAGATACAGTCAGTTACGTGTTATCATATCATAAAGATGTACTAGCACAACTACCTCTACTCCTTCATTTACTCCTTCTTCTACTATTGTTGTTGCTGCTACTACTATTATAACTTCTAAAACTAACACCACAAACACCATTGCCGTATTGTCTTGCAAGGGTCAAAACTACGGTAATGTTGCAACGGTATACTGATATCGTTGCAACGCTATAGATGTTGGCACAACTCTAATATTTTTGCTGTTGCAACGATACTTTAAACACTGGTGATGTTGCAACTGTTAATTTCATCACTGCAACGGTAATATTTCCCAACTTATACCATTGCAACTGTAGAATATAATTAACATAAAATTAACGACTCATCAGTGATATCAACTTTGCAATTATAAATATGCAATTGCAATCAAAAGATTTTTAAGAAAAATACCTTTCCACCTACATTGGCAGGTGAATGTCATCGTAGCAGTATATGAAAACAGTTGAAACGATTATAAATACAATTACGAGACCAGTTTTTGTTTTCTTTTTTTTAAAAATAAAAATACTTCACACAAGTCAGTTGCAGTGGCACAAAATACAGTTGCTACATAAATCAGCATTGAAATGATAACTTGCTTGTGTTGCACCGATATTCGAATGACATTTCACTGGTACCGATGGCTTGGGCACTTTCCGTACAACATATACTATTATAACCACAAGTTCTACTACTGTGATTCTGGAGGTGATGCTGATATCGGTACTATCGTAGATCCCCCCTCCCCGTCCCAACACCCCCCCAAAAAAAACAATTACCATTCAAATTATCGTCACATTTGTTTAACGACAAGAGTAACATATATCCAATTATTATTATAAAAGGGAGATTATTCGAGATTACTGTAAACGTCTGGTGAATATGGTTTGAATTCATTCAGTTTGCCATTTCAAGGTCATGCCATTCGCACCCAAAGTTTTGTTCAGATCAAAAATGTCTCCACTTTTCAAATGGAGAAAAAAAAAATTGCTTTCTTTATTTTTTTGACGATTTCTATTTTGGACTCTTTAAATTTCTCTCTTTTTCTTTTCTACTAGAAAGAAGAATATACTTTACATATAAATTTAGAAAGCACATTTGACAGGGAATAAATTAAATAAAAACTGGCAAAATATCTAGAAATCGACCGGTTTGTCTGGGTTATAGGAATACTAAGTGATAAGGTGTCTCGCGTTGGATCCATACAGGTAATATATCAGATGAGTCTCGACGGGCTTTTGATACTGGCCGGGTTGCCATGTTGGACATGCGAGATACCCTTCTCGGTATTCTATGTAGGTCAGGTGTGTTTCGATAATTCAGCTTTCTAGAAGCTTGTACGTCGTATTAGACACCATGGATTGCATTTTCTGAAAACATCGCATTTGAATAGCGACGATGAAATTACAACGCCGAATGTCATCAGTTTGACGAATAGTTAAAAAAAAAAGTGTTAGTAAAGGAACATGAGAACATGGTCATCATCACAGGGGCTCGTATCGTTGCTTACAATTTACCTGTCATACATGTACTGTATAATAATTACAAGGGATGACACTTCTCTCCTTTCTCGCGTGACCTATTTAAGAATAAACGCTGTTATTTCAAGCTACAGTTCGCGTAGCGTAATATGGTACCGATGTTTAGGTCAGGCATTCGACTTTGTAAGTGTACCCAAAGTTTGGCTTACTATAATACCTTTAATAGTATATGCAAGAACAACGCTCTGAATGGAATACTGCCTTCTCATTGGCCAAGTGAAAATAAGGAATAAATAAATGTAGGACGTCATTTTCTTTTAACCAATGAGAGTACACTATTCCATTCAGAAAGATTTCACTTGCATATTAAGCGGGCGCGATCATGGCCATGTCGAGCAGTAGCGTGTGAAAATGGTCAGGCATTCCTAAAAGGTATCATAGTAAGCCAAACTTCGTATACACATACAACGTCGAATGCCTGACGTAAACATCGGTACCAAATTTGTTACGTTACGCGAAATGTAGCTTGAAATATCAGCGTTTATTCCTAAATAGGTCACGCGAGATAGGAGAGAAGTGTCCTCCCTTGTAGTTACGATACGAGCCCCTGTGGTCATCATGGAGTCAGTATACTACTACTACTGCTGCTGCTACTACAACCAACAATAAAAATAATAATTGTCTCCATCATCGTCGTTATTATAGCTGCAAAAACATAGTTCGACTATTTAATGCTAAATTCAATTACCACAACTTACTCTAAAATTTGGAGTAAATTAGCTGTCGACACCGTAACCACTGTACATGCATTAATTCTCGAAATTGTTCAAAACGGCGAGCTGATAATGAAGATGATGAAAACAATTGCATTAGTGGTGCTGGTTGCAATGGTGCTAAATTGCAAATAATTGAGGTTTTTAATTTCAATTTATCTTCCGGTAGTAAAGATATCTGGGAGACAAATTTTCCTGAATTTATTTTTTCCCGTGATGATTGGATGTCTTCTTTTGTTTACCTCGTAACATTTATTTTGTGCACTCGCGCTTCTTTTCTATTCACTGTACAGTCTTCACTGTACTCCTTACTAGCTCCCTCATTCAGTTATTTATTTATTCATAGGCCAACAAAAGGAAAATCTTTTGTTCTTTTCTAAATGAAAAAGAGCTGTACTGTTAATTAATGCTTCAACGAATAGTTGTCCATGACGATGTGAATAAAATTCACTGTCTCCAGGTCTAAAGTTCCTTAGCAACGTGAATATGATAAAATGTGTCTGTAAATCAAAAGTTACACCAATACCGTAAATGTTATAAAATATATCTGCAGGTCTAAAGTTACCTCTGTACCGTAAATATGCTACAGTGTATTATTATGTATATGTTTAATTTTTTAATTTTGTTCGTGACTGTAAATTGTAATGATTATCAGTAGCTGAATTTGGTGTACGTGCATAAGATCTATTTAAAGATGTTAAAGACATTAATAATGCATACGATGTATGAATAGATGCTTACGTATGTGTTGACAGTTACTAATAATAAAAATATTAGTAACTATGTTTACGAGTTTAGGATTTTTCCCATTGGACAGGTCGGTCAGGTGGTATCTTAAAAAATTAAGTTAGTTTCCATTGGGTGGGTTACATCATGTGTGTTCTTTTACGATGTTGGAAATTTGCTAGATGTCACGTGCCAGTAGTGGCAATATGCGTGCTTTAGCTTTTCGCCTGTATATTAATCGATCAGACTGGGCAGTTTTCTTATTCTTATTTCTTGTGTTCTTGTTGTTACATCAAGTCTGCAGACGTATTTTATGTTGTATTCAAATATTAATTGAGAAGAAAAAGATTGTTTGAATTATTCAGTGGAAAAAGAAACTGCTCATGTTACTATAATATTATTTTGGTACTATTTTGAATATTTCAAAGGAGTTCTGGACGCCGCCGTTTTGACACGTCAGGGTTAATGGCGGACCAGTAGATTCTTGGGCATGAACATTTAATTCTTTTGGACTTAAATAGAACATTTTCAGGATTATTTTGGATTCAGTTCATAATACTGTAAGTTCCTCTTAAATTATAAATTTATTACGTTGATAATTAAATTGTTTGCTGAGTTGTGCAAAATTTATTGCGTTTGCTTCCACTTGAATCTATATCGAGTACTCAGATCCAAACATTATGCGACTTCAGATCTAAGTCGTTTGGCGCATGCATTAATAAGCAAATACTTAAATCGTTTGTGCAAAGTGAATGCAGTTTCTACTCTCAAGAATAGAGACATTTCAACATATGAGCTTGCTATTATTTGCATTAACCTAAAAGAACCATGCCTTTATATGTAATCGATCGACGATAACCTATACTTAATATTTTTTCCAAGAGTTTTATAGAACTCATAACGCTCCGATTACATTTTAATCGATCTGCATGAGATCGAGTTTGATTACGAAATTAACTAATACAAGATCATTATAACTTTTATTATGTAACCGTTATGTATGAGATCGTGTTTATAAGCCAAATGAACTGATACCAGATCATTCCTTCTCCAACTATTCGATCTAACTCTTGTTTATCTTTAAGGGTCATTTAAGACTTTCAGTTTTAAACTCGTTTAGAACAGATATATAAAATCTTGGCACTTAAAAGTGTTGCAAGATTTTTATTCGCCAGTAGAAGTGACAGGAGATACGGAATATCGTCGACGTAACTTGAATACGATAGCGGTACATTGACAGTGTGTGTGTCGATAAAATCTCTACTGTCTGTTCAGCAATTTCGTTTCAGTTGTTACCCAGAACAAAAGAAGCTAATGAGATGGCGTTTGGTTTGGGTTTTGTGTAGCCGCCTTGGCGGAAGCTTAACATAGAAATCACTTTGGTGATTGTATGCGTGTCTGCTCATACGTCCGTAGGTGCGTCCGTCCGTTCACACCCCAGATTAACCTCGATGTTAAAGATTTTTTTTTTTTTTTTACTGCAGCACACGAAGTTCACATCCTGTCATGGGAAGAAGAGCAAGGTGTTTTGACCAGGGACACATTGCCGTAGCTGATCTGGGCTGATCAGATGGCGAGAGATTCGAATCGGGATCCTTCTGATCTCTAGTCATTCAAGCTAACCCTGAGACAGCGGGGCTCTGCTAAATGAAATATAGTTGCTTTCATTTTAAAAAGTGGCATCTTAATATGTGGTATTTTCATACTCTTTGAAGAGCTTTTAGGAAAATAACAGCAAAATGCTTCAAATAAAAATCATTTAAATCATATCGTCATCGTTGTCGTCGCCATTCTCGTCATTATCATCATCGTCGTTGTCATCATCATCATTATCATCATCACTATTTTCATCTAATCCTTTGGTTTTGTGATTTTGATGCCCAAAGTTACGACTACGTCTTAAGTACTCACCGAAAAGTGTGCTTATCATGCTGTCAAAAGCGTTTCATACAAAATCATTATTTTTTTTTATTTGACCCCTCTAGGACGCGTACTCTGTAATTAACGACAAGTCATAGGGAATATACTTGATTCTTAGATTTCGCTAATACCTAACGGAATGAGGTGACTTTCATCCATCTTGACGAATCATTCCTTTTTCTCTGCAAAAATGTAGTTTTGGATTTTTGATCTTGGCTCACCAAATTTTCTTTTGATATTCTTGACTCGATAGCTGTCACTTTGCTATGGCGATGCTGCGATGTAGCGTAGTAGTAATACACAATTTTAATTCGAAATGTCAGTCTTGCACTGAAATAAAGTCCATATCAACAAAAACAGATTTGTTTGGTTTGGTGCTTTACGGCACAGCAACACTAGTAGGTTATTTTGTGCCGACGAAATTGGAGTAAAGTGCCTTGCCCAAAGACATACAACAATAGCAGACCCAGGCTGGTCCAATGGTGGGATTCGAACCCGCACCCTTTCAATCGTGGGTTTTGCACACTAACCATGGGGCACTAACTCAAACAGAGCAAGTAGCTGGCCAGTGACCTATAAACAGCCTAAACAATGTCGAGTAAATTAAAAACCAACATAGTAACTCATAGATATGCTTATGAAATCCTAATTTTCACATATAATCTTTTTAAAGGCTGACTTGCTACTGACTGTCTTTTTAAAAGGTATTTAAAGATATTCGTGTGAAAAAGGACGAATGATTACATTTCATTCTTAAGTGAATGCAGTGAACCTTAGGAAACCGAAAATCTATCAAAACCGAAAATTAATTAAATTAAGGCGTTTGATCTTGAGGGGTCTCACTGTATTGTTACAATAGCTACCACCAACGTCGCCACTAATACTGCTAACGCCACACCATTTTACTTATTGGTATACTTTTTGGCTAACAGAGTAACCACATCAAGTGGTAACTTTATCTTCGCCCTTTACTTTCATCTCAGAAAGATGCTCTACTGTAACGCTTTGTAATCTGGAGAGTTTTCGTCAATGCAATCTTTTCAAACATCAGTTACAGTTGCTACCGTCGGTCAAACACAGACCACAAGTTTGCAAGCTCGAGTCTTTGGTTATCTTGATCACTTTATAGGGTTTGAGAATTTAAACAAATCAAGGCGTGTGAGACAAACGTTTGAGCCCTTATGGAAGTCGTGTCGAGTTTGTTATACAAGCTGACAATTTGCGTCAATGAACCGATAACACGGTTTCTTAATGGTCAGTTTATTTCCGTTGTAATCGTGACTAGGTGGTAAATTAATGCAATGCGGACACATAGATACCCACTTATCAACGAAAGCAATACTAAATTGCCGGGTAGCTGCGAGAGCGGAAAGTATTTCCCTTGTTTATTGTTTTGTTTCTATAATTGACTGATTGAAAGGTTTTGCTACTACTGAGAAGTATGACAAACTGAGAATGCTTTCAGTTACTCTATCAATGGTATAATAAATTCTGATAAATCCACCATCACCACCCTCGTCTCTCTCTCTCTCTCTCTCTCTCTCATACACATCGGAATGTCATTGCGCATCAAATTACAAACATTTGATGAACTATTGGGAATAATACATTCGAGGACTAACACTTCCATTTCAGAAGCATGTGTACAATTGTGCGCCATGCTCAATGTGGCAAGTCATGAAAACCTTTACAAAGAGCAAATAGTTACGAAAGTTATAGGTCTCACACATGTTGCACAAGTTGGACCGCTAAACATTTGAAATGGTCCGATTAGTAGATCAGATCTGTAAAGTTTAATTTCTCGAAGAAAGTAAGAGAACACTGAAATGAGACCCTACACAAGATCGACGTGAAACCGGTCTCTTATTTAAAACCCAGCGGGAAGGTTCCATTTTTGTACTTAATTTTCTCCCGTCACTTTTATTATCATTGTTATTTTAACTCGTATACTTTCTCGAGGCCTTGATTGTGCAATGATAGATGCTGGAAGCTGAAAAAAAAAAAAAAAAGCGCTGTACGCCTCTCGTAGTTGTACACGTTTTAGTGTCTAATTTTATTAGATTTCACTTGAGTTTGCTACACTGTGCACGGCAAAATTAAAGCAAATTCCACCTAATTGATAATGGTATGTTTAATTGACATAGCTATATATGATATGAATAATTAATACAAACAATTTATACTGAAATTATAATTTTGTTGTATGCAAATTCTTTAGTTCAATAACAGTTATAAGGTATCAATAATAATAAGGAAAGACGCAAGGAATGATATTCGTACTCAGTGAATTCGTGATTCCAACTATATTACAATACAAACCACATGTAAATTGTCCAAGCGCAATGCATGGGAACGAACCATACAACCCATTATTTCTTCTGAGCTGTGAAATCAATCTTGTCCTCAAAGCAAAGGACGCGTAACTGAAGAGGCGACTGACTAAAAAATACCACTACAGAGAATTTACTGTATCGTGCCCATAATGTCATACATAATAGACGAGAACTGTCTCAAGATACCTTTAAAGTCTTGCTGCCGATGGCAAATTCTGGGAATTCCGTACATGTGTTTCTCTGGATCTTTATTCACCGTTAAAGGACTAGTGAAATGTCCTTACCCATTAAAAACCGCAACTTACAAGTTCTCATTTTCTAAAATGCTTCCTGTCAAGGGAATTATATGCGTACATGTGTTTGAGTACATGTGGTGGACGTTCATAAAATTATAATTGATTAAACTTTTCGAATATATTTTAAGTGCGAACAAGGGAGAACAAAACTCGTATGTTTTATAATATATTTCATACACATGTCCGTCTTGCCGATTTTTCTATCAGCCTGTTTTACCAATAATCAGCGGAGATATTATTAATGGACTCTGTATGACTAAGCTTGCACTAATCCATTCAGTAACGACTTCTTGGCTCTCCAGTTTGAATTGCGTATTTTTTTTTTTCTTTGATTGAGATTGAGTGGGGATATGCAAGTACAGGAATGCAAAAAGCAAGTCAAAGTCATCAAAGACAATTTAATCAAGTGGGAAGATGTAGAAACAAAGGTCTACATAAGACAAACGGCAAGTCAGATTTCAAAACTAAATTCAATAATCTTGTAAATAATTCTATGTTTGATAAACAAATGGAAAAATCTGCTCTTGAGAATTTGAGTGAAAATAGGTGCCGGTGAGAGTAAACTATATTAGAATTAAGCAACTGGCCAATCCATGAATTAAGTTATGACAAAGTCAAAGGCAGGTGTGATAATAAAATGAAGTTGTTGGTGATTGGTAGAGATTTATTATGTAATAATGTCGAAATAGTTAACTTTAATGTAGAGATGAAATAGATCATTTATTTTACGATACAAACGACCATTAAATCGATAATTCATTTTCATTATATACAAATCAATCTATTACCCAAAACTGAGCCAGAATTTTACCGTTAAATCCTAAGAGTAGAAAAACGATACTGTCTCTTCTGATTCCATATTACCATACTCTCAAACGAGGCTGGAAATACGTTTTCCTCGAGGTTTATTGGTAACAACTAAACAAGTGGGAATAACTATTCCGTAGCCTTGCTTGACACTCAGTTGTATGAACTCAGATCACAACTAATTTTCCTATATAATCTCTACATTTGTTTATCAGTACTGGACTTGCCACTGTGTGACAATCAATACAACTCATATGTTAATCTTAAATACCTTCAAAGATGACTTCAAGGTGAAGTTATTATCATAGGTTCACCGGCATGTCTTTGAGAGGCTGGACTGTAAATAAAGCAATGTTCAATGGAACACAGATTTCACTTCCAGATTATCACCAAGGCCTTATTACTCACTGTGCACTGTCACAGAAACACACACAGACAACCACACCATAAGCTCATATTCTAAAGAATAAACAATTACCTTTAAATCCATACCAAGAATGCCGAAATCTAACTCTTGTATCACCACCAAAAGGAGACAGGAAAAAATACTCTAAAATAGACTGGGGCTACATTCGCTGGTACTGAACCGGAACTAATAATTGTGATCTGATTCCATATAGATGAGTAGCTTTCTCTGTAACAAATGTCAAGTTCCAACAATTTGTTAAAACCCTCACTAATTAAGAGTCAAAATAATGCTGTCATTTCCAAGCCAAGTTCCCGTCGGAGCCTCTCACAATGTCACGCCAGAAACAGTTCAAACGCTGTCAGCCGGGCAACGGACAAAAACTTTCTTAGTTATTCATCTGTTGAAATCTTTCGTGATGCAAAATTTGACAACTGTTCTATAGCTATAAATCATATATGAAATTCGGTTTATGACTTGAGATGAAATGCGGTTGAATAAGGCTGAAATGTTAAACAATTTCTTCTTTTGCAGTGACTTTTCGGGATATTATTCACTTCAAAGGGTTGGGAAGAGGGGCAAACATGTAGTGGTCTGCTATTAAGTTTTACGGAACGAGGCCAAAGCAAGTTTAGATGTGAAATCGGGTATGGGTATGTGCGGGCGCCCTTGATTATTTTTATCTGAAATTTGATAGGTATATAACACAAGCGTCATTATCACAGCAATTCGATCTTGATTGTTATAATACATTTTGTTGTCAGCATCAGAAAATTCGCATCTCGTCATGATCCTGATTTTCCGATGCTGATAACTCCGTGTGATCTAGCAATCAGGATCGCATTGCTGTGATAATAATATATACCGCTCAAAATAAGACGGTTACAGAACTATTTAAGGACTAAATATAGGTATTCTTTATACATGAGTTTTGTAGGATTGCCAGAAAGTGGAATGGTGTGAGATCCCCATTCCTTTTAGTGTTTTGGTTAACGTTATCTAGGAGATGATCGATCACGGTGTTATTGCCCGGATCGAGTAAACAATAAAATAAAATATGAAAATGATGGATGGAATGGAATAAGAGAGATCTGAGAAGAGATATTGAATAGAACAACACGAATCCCGTATGAAAAATATAACAATTTAATAAATTAAATAAACCAAATAAAATTGATTTCTTTCTCTTAGAAATAGGGTTACAAAATGTATGCAGAATTAAATTAGACGTTCTGTTACACCGACAAAACAAATATCATCATATAATCGAGTCACTGATCGGACTAAAATTGCTGCATGTCAGCATAACCTGGTTGCTTTCGGTCTTTTCCAAATCGCGGTTGGTGATAGGTCGGCGTTGCCATATTTCTTTACCTCCTCTCTCTCTCTCTCTCTCTCTCTCTCTCTCTCTCTCTCTCTCTCTCTCTCTTCTTTTAGCCTCTTCGGGTCATCAGCCTTTTTGGTTGTAGACTGTTCTCTTTTCCACTGTGCAGTACGGGCAGGGATATATTTTTTTCCTTCTGCTTTATTGAGACTCGCTCTTACTATGTAGCTGAAAATCTCTCTATTCGTGTCCACAACTTTCCGACACACTTTCCTTGGACAATCTAACAGAAATACTTGTTATTTCCCGGAGCTAAATTCTGGTGCCCTTCAGAAACTTAGACTAATTTCATGAGGGAGATTACTTAAACCTTGATTAACTTTCTCTAACCGCCAAACTTTTAACACTCCCATCGAAGTCAGAATAATTTTCTCTAGTCCGCCTTTATTAATAACTGCTCTAGAAAATATCATTTTATGACATCTGTTTCAAATGGCCCAAGATTTCCCTAAATTTTGGCTCTGGTTTGTCTTAGCTTTGTCATTTCCCGCTGCATGACCTTACGTTTACATATCTGTCTCACCGTTATCGACCGGACTCTAATTAAAATTCAATTATGCCTTCAAACAAGAGAGGTTAGCCATCACAAGCTTCAAAGCTATTGTGGGCCTTGACCATACGTCAATCTTAATGGCTACATGTCACGCTGACCACGACAGAATGTACTGCGTCAAAGAACTCGTGTCATTGACAGTGATAATAGTGAAAACGAGTAAAGGTTTCAGGCTCGGTTCGGTCATAAAACTGATATTTGTGCACATATCAGCTGATTAAAATGAAATTCGATTTGTGATATAAAATGAAATTTTTATCAGAAAGGCTGAAATGTTAGGCAATTTCTTTTCTCTTTTAGTTAAGTTTAGGGGATGTTATTTAATATCTGCAAATCGCTACATATATGGCAAGGATACTATGATTATAGTAATTCAGTCCTGATTGCTAGATAAATGACAATGATACCATAATCACAGTAATTCAGTCCTAATTGCTACATATATGGCAACGATACCATGATCATAGCAACTCAATCCTGATTGCTAGATATATGACAAGGATACCATGATCATAGCAGTTCAATCCTGACTGCTAGATATATGGCAAGGATACCATGATCATAGTAATTCAATCCTAATTGCTGGATATATGGCAAGGATACCATGATCCTAGTAATTCAATCCTGATTGCTAGATATATGGCAAGGATACCATGATCATAGTAATTCAGTCCTGATTGCTAGATCATATCTTGTTCTCAGCATCAGAAAATCATAATGACCAGGATTCAACGTGATCTAGCAATGAAGATCGCATTAATGTGACAATGATACATATGTACCACATCGATATAATTATTCTTTTGTATCTAATGTGACAATGATATACATGTACCACACTGATATAATTAATCTTTTGCATCTAAAGTGACAATGAATTACATGTACCACACCGATATAATTATTCTTTTGCATCTAATGTGCAATTGCTCTTTTATAGTACTAAGTGAATCTTTCATAGCAGGTAAAATGTAATCGTTCAATATTTTCATTTTGCCATTTAAATAAAAAAAAAATAGACAAATTACACTTGTCATCGGTTTCATTGTTTACCATTTGTTCAGTGGGTTGTAAATACAATTTAATGTTTGATATTTCTTCTGATCTTTCTCTAACGTTTTGCGATAATTGCATGGAATTAGATAAAGTATTCAATCTCTGTTTAAACATACCGCGTGCATGTAAAACTTTGATTCCGTTTTTGATCATCTGAAGTTGTAGTTCACATATTTTGTTACTTTTATCATTACCTGTCTGTTCAGTGGTTACTATTTTGTTGTTTAATATTTCTCTTCGTGACATTTTATCCTGCAAATTATATGACTAGAATCTATGACATATCTGCATACCAATGCTTTTCATTGTAAACTATGTGCGTGTGCGTGCGTGTGCATGTGTGTGCGTGCAGGTAAAGTTAATGTAACTCTTCTGGTAATGATGGAAACTTTACCTTTTTTAAGTCGCTTGTAATGAATGCCTGCAGGTATGTAAGTTGATAGGTATGTAGTCAACTGAGAGAGAGAGAGAGGTTGAGAGAGAGAGAGAGAGAGAGAGAGAGAGAGAGAGAGAGATAACGCGGATAATTAAAAAAAAACATCGTTCTTTTAAGGGAAAACCTATGAAAACTTTCACTCACTTTCATTAATAGTTACATCACAAATATAGAAAATGTAAATTAAATTCCTGAAAACTCATTCCTATTGAAAACATTTAGTTCAAATTTCGGAAAATAACTGTAACAAGTGTTCTATGCCACCATTTAGCAGAGGTAAAATGCATCATTTACACGAAAGCATCCGTGGATATCCGAATGGTTCGTTGCCTCACGAGGTAGGTTTGTGTTCACTGCAGCGCTATATACAAGTATTTTCCAGAAATAAAAATTTGAACACACGAAACCTCGAGTTATGTTTGCTTATTGTACAACAACGTTTTGTTTTGCCCACAAGGACTTTTGAAACGATTTCCGACCCGAGTAAAATGGATCCGAGTAAATGTCGCAAGACTGTGATTTAAAACTCTATCAATTATAAATTATCTGGGCCGAAAATTTAAAGCACTTGTTTCTACTTTATCTCCAACATCAGGAATATCGGAATAGTGAGTAAATTTCCAATTTATTAATTTCGGCATGTGAGCATTGCAATCATGAATTTCAACTGCGTAGTTGCGTTGCTATTGCAAACAACCGATATTTTAACTTCACTGACAGTCTCTAATGGCGATCGACAGTGACAGCGTTAATACTGTACTTTCAAGAGATTCTTTTCATAGAAAAATTAAATTTTTGTTCAAGTGTTGCGATTATTTAAAAAAAAAGTGTCCTTAGACTATATTTAATCCATATAATAATCAAGTATTTCCTTTAAACGTTTGAAAATGTGCTTTTCATTATTTCCTAAAACAGACTAAGGAGAAGAAACTATCTCATCCGTTTATTATTATTAACTTGCAAAGAAAGAAAGAAAAAAAGAAAGAAAGGAAGAAAGAATAAAGCACAATATAAACAAAATCCAAGAATACGCTAATCGTTCGTGAGCACAAAATTTCGTCGCACACACAACAATGCTAAGAAATGAAATGCAACATTCTGTTCACCTGTAACTATAAAGCTTTCATTACTCAATCAGCATCACTGTAAAGAAAGCAATACATAAAAAGGAGTAAAAAGTATGTTAATATACTGTAGCATACATTTAAATTGAAGGCTGATTTTCTATAATAGGAAGGACGGATACAAATTGGGTGCTTTGTATACGATTTCAAGGCTGAGTTCCAATAGTTGAAAGATTAACACAGTGAGTACTTTGTATGAGCTAGTGGCAAAACATACAACAACCACAGTACTAAACATAACTGCAACGACTATGCACTGACATACGTTCTTGCTATAAAACTGATTTAACAGTTGGAATTGTAATTAAATTCTAAAGTTGCCGGAAATAAGTGAGACTAGTATGAAAGAAAGCTAAATTATTGCAATATTTTAAAAAAAAATATTTTTAAAACATTGTTTATAAATAACGGACAAATATATTAACTTTACAGTTTTCTCGATTTTGTAATAAATAATCGGTTGACATGCAGGATGAAAGATACTGTCAGCAAAATGGCAATACCACGTCTTATTTCGTGTCGATCTTGAAGAACGAAAGTTTAGGCATTACTATCCTTGATGAAAAATCATATATGCCGATTCACCCATCTCCTTGTCTTGTTTTCAAGTATCAACAATTTTTTAAATCAGAACCTGATATCTAGGTCACATATAACGTCTAACTTGAGCCTGAAGAGTGTGCCTGTTTATTTACTCATCGTCTATAGAGCTTCATTTTGTAGTTCTTCAGGATGTGGATAAAAGAGTCACAATTATCTTAAGACGTTCTGACAATGATACAGAAGTTGAGTTCTGATGACCGATAAATCGAAGTTTTGGAGTGGAAAGAGGCCACCCCTCTGTATATTTTGGATCCTACCAACCACTAAATCCATACAGATCTGAATTTAGGTCACTCAGCAAGTTTGCTGAATATTTGCTTGAGGATGTTTGGTTTCTTTTTCCTTTGCTTCATAGCGCACATGATGACATTTTCGAATATTTCTGAAACACCTTTTCTAGTGACCGCAGAGCACTCAATGAACTTTTCGGCCCCGATGTCCTTAGCTAACTGTTCCCCCTCTGAGGTGGACACTGGATTATCCATATTAGAGTCGCTTTTGTTTCTCTGGTCGGTATGAGTCGCCACAAGAATAACCGGCTTTTTGTGGCTGCCCCGAACATATTTCAGAATTTCGTGGAACCAGTACTCTCTTACGCTAGAATAGGAGTCTCGGTCCAACACAGAGTAGCAGACGACAATTACCTCACTCTCTTTGTACGTGAAGATCCTCAGTTCTTCGTAATCCTGCTGACTCGTAGTGTCAAACATGCTGACAGTGTATTTGTTGCCTGCAACCGACTGGATGCCTGCAAAATCAGTTATGACAGTTTTCACTATTTTTTGAAAGAAATAAAAACAGAAAACTCATATCTAATCATCAAACGTCATCAGAATTACTACCACTACTACTACTAAGAAATTGCATATGCATTGGTCTATTTTGGGGGTTTAATCTAAAAGTCATATAAAATAATATTTATATTTTCTACATATTTATGCACAAACAGTAATGTGTTACATCGTTATATCGTTAGCGAGAATGGCAAATAAATAAATACACTTACCGGCAAAATTATCAAAGACTGTAGACACGTGGTTGTCGGGAAGCTTTTCCTTCATAAACGTAAGGGCAAGGCTCGTCTTTCCAACCATTTCATCTCCAATGATAGCACACGTAACAATGCCGCCCTTAGGTTGTACTTTCAATTCCATCTTCATTCAAAAAGCGGATAAGTTATTCTTTAAGTAATGAAAAGAGATGCGTATACGCCTTATGCGAATGAAGCCTTGTTTTCTCCTACGTATAACTTGTTCTGTTCTCTGCACGTCATGGATATGCGGAACTCGCTCTCGACTCTCACATATAAATACGGCTTCACAGCTATTGAAGACTCGTCCAATCAAAATGTTTTCAATCACAGGAGAATATAATACAGTGCTTGTAACGCCCTTAGCAACATGAGAAATAGTATGAAGACGGCACTGTACTATTAGGACATTTGTCAACGGTAAGAAATAGTACGATATGGTCCAAACAGTATACTGACACGGTAACATAGAAAAGATTTAAACGGTTGTTTAAAATATTAAAACGTTTACTAATTATAGCAGAATTTGCGAGGAATCTATCAACTTTGATAAAGTTCAGTTAAATTACGAAACCAAATCTTAATTGCTACAGGTAGCCAGACACTGGGAAACTTTATTGAAAAGCTACGATACGATACGAAACGGTACCGAGACGAGACATAACTGATGGATAGTTAGAAACGATGCGAACTTGAACGGTATGATAAACGTTTGGGACGATCAGATAAAGAGCGGTAAACTTTGCAAATGGTTCCAAAAGACAATTGAAGTACGGAAAAGGCATCAATGTCAATCATGAATTTGATTTTATGCCGCTACCTTGCGCACTTTTTTTGGGGTGGGTGGGGGTATTTTTATAAATGAGAGAAGATGACCAACATACAAAAAGCCTGTTTTTCTTTATATCATTTTCTGAAGACCATTTTCATTGGGTAAGTGAGAACACAGTAACAAAATATCGAAATACATGATGGTATCATACACACGACCAAAGCACACAAAGTTTGCTTAAAAGTCCAAACTTGACACGTTTTCTTTATTGGCATTAAAAAGAACATAATGTTCTCTATTAGCGTTGCTTCTTATAGCAATCTTAGTCATAAAATTCGAAGGTTTAACGTATGCACGTTCTTCCCAACAAGAAGACTATCGTTAATATTTTGTCATCCTTAAAATGTGTACAACTTGTTTTTTAGTTGGCACCATACAGCCATATTTGTGCCGAGGAACTGTTATATGCAAATACATACATTTACATTGTAGATCCATTTAATAAGTAAAACTGGTTATTTTACAATACACTCAGTGGGTGTTGGGAAGTTCGGTGTTGCAAGTGAATTGCGGTACACTCATTGGGTGTTGGGAAGTTCTGAGGGTGTTGGGAGGTAAGAGGATATAAGTGAATGGTTTCGTACCATTTTTACCTTGGCACCCATACAAGAAAAAGTGCTGCAAGCTAACAGAAACATTTGAAATAAGAGCCACCTGAATTTTTTTTTCTATTTTATGCATCCAGAGGATCACGACCAAAAGAGTAAACCAAAACCCAACTTATTACAATAGCAGCTGTCATGACGTCCACAGCTGAAAATGATGAAACCACAATTGAATATATTCATCCACACGTATACTTACACACTGCTAAAACAGAAGTAACTGTCATTGCAGATGATAATTTCACTGCAGTCGTAATTTTGTAAATTATTTTATCCGATTTGGTTGTAAAAGTTAATTTTCTACGGCAGTAAAGATTTATTTATTACGCTCCCTCCTCCGAAATATATGACAGACGGTTCAAGGAATGAAAAATATTGATTCTTTATTTAACATGCTTTGTGCAAGAGATGGGGGTACTCTGAAAGACAAGGATGTAAATTACAGTTGTTTTGCTTTCTGTAATTAAGAAATTAGGGTAAGCAATATTTGTGTAACTCTGATATGCCCATGGCTTTAATTAATAAATATTCCCCTTTTAATAGAACTTTCATAATAGCATATTTTTTCTATGAGCTGAGCATTTTGTCTTGCTTTATATACCTTTAATGAAAACCTTATTTTACAGATCGGGGAGATACAACAAACAAACAAACAAGCAAACAACAAGAACCAAACATCTGATGTATCTAACATTCTCTCTCTCTCTCTCTCTCTCTCTCTCTCTCTCTCTCTCTCTGTACTCTAGTCTAAGTCTAGTCTCCACTTACACGATATGAAAGGTACTCAGTTATCTACTTGCAAATCAGAATATTGTGGAAGCAGTAAGACTGACACGAAAAAAGTTCTTTTTTTCTGTTTAATCTTTAAATTTAAATTTGTCTTCCTTGAAGTAAAGGCGATAGTCCGATCCCTGTCTTTTGTTCATGTTTTACCACTTTCTTACTATTCCTATACAATTAAGCATTAACGTACAGAAATATTAAGGCCCCCATGTGGCCGAATGGTCTGATGCGCTCGCCTTTACCGATCACTGACATCTCACCTCCGTCTGCGTGCGTTGGAGTCTCGGGTTCGGCCAGTGTGGGAATGGATTTTCTCGGATACTTCCTTCATCAGTTACGCTGGCGGCCATGTATAGCCTCTAGTGTGCTGGAAAATGGCGTTAGACACAGAACAACAACTTAAATATTATTGTGATTTCTCTATCTTCGTGGTTTAGGAATTTTCGTGGCTTTCGTGGATGTTTTAAACCATGAATTTAACCACTAAATGAAATCAAGTTGTGAAGAAAGAAGTACTATTTCACAAACTGGAAGCATATCTCCCGGAATTTATCTATCCGCGGAAAATGTAAATTGTTAGCTCAACCCAGCCAAAAATGCTACCCTTCAAAATAAATGAGTCACAGAGTTTGACAAATCTATGTATCTATTGTAAGCATTATTTTATAAAGAATGGGTCACAGTAGCTTTGTTTTAGAAGGAAGGGAATCTAATAAGCCAATAGCTCATGACTATTATGATCCAATAGGTCACAACATCCGTGTTTTATAATGAAGGGGATATTGTGAACCAATAGATTATGTCTATTGTGAGCCGATAGGTTGCAACATCTGTGTTTTATAATGAAGGTGATATTGTGAAGTAGATTATGTCTATTGTGAACCAATAGGTCACAACATCTGTGTTTTACAATGAAGGAGATATTGTGAACCAATATATTATGTCTATTGTGAACTAACAGGTTATGGCTTTTTGAGCCAATGTATCATGTCTGTTGTGAATCAATAGGCTATGGCTTTTTTGAGCCAAAATATCACATATATTGTGAACCAATAGGTCATTTTATCTCTGTTAAATGGTGCTAACTGCTTTATCATTATTAATCTTTTCATTATACTGACCATATTTGGCCAAAACGTATTACACCTCTTTATTAGACGTACAAAATCTTTAAAGTAAAAAGTGGATAAAAGATCTGATACCTTAAAACATCAGTGTTCTTAATGCCCTCATTTTTATTTCAGTATGTCGTATTTGGAAATTGTTACGTGTAGGCTCGTACAAAAGTGACAAAAGAAAAGAGTGAAGTCAACAAGCTTTGTAAATTTGTACAAAATAATTTATTTCCCTAGAAAACAAGAAAAAAATACGAAATAGGACTTACGGTTTGTGAATATAATCCAAAAATTAATCCTAGAACTGAAAAATATAAGTCCTATTACTAAACAATTCTAATTGAATCCAAGTTCGAATCTCTATGAAGTTCCAATATGGAAGGCGATGACGTCAGATGAGGTCGTTGTACTGATGGCAACAGTTCCTCGTTGAAACACAATTTATAATGTTCTGTTTAGAATTCCAGAATAAATTTCCACTGAATATCTTTGTCCCAGAAATTTTATAAAAAAGAGCACTTGTGTATTTTTCTAGAGAATATGAATTATTAAATCCCAAAAAAATAGACGAAATTCAGAACAAACTGGCAACAACAATAAAAACCTCTTGAGCCCTCGGGGTTAAAAATACGACTGAACCAGAAAACACTGAGATTGAGAATTAAACCCAACTAAAACGTCATTTTGACACTCGTGATGGGTCACATGATCACTTTCTTTGTCCGAACAGCGCAGTAAAAAATATGTCAACTATCACGTAAGCAAGAATAGCCCTATCTAAGAATCAGATTCCCACGCTGGAAATGAATTTAAAAATGAAACTGTTTACAACAGACTAACATGTGGGTTGAACATGACCTTGGTAATGACCAATCATTTCCGCTTAGTGTTTACAAAACGTCTCAACCAAAGTGAGCTAAAAATATTGATAATGTAAGTTTTCGAAAATAGTCAAATCCCGTGAAAATTATCATTATAATAAAATGTAATGAAACAAAAATAAAATAAAAAAAGAATTTAAAACTAATACACAAGTAATTTAATTACATATTCGTAACAAAATGCAATGAATACTGTTTGGAAAGTCAATGTTCGAAGTAAATAAATAGACCTGAGCCTGAACTCATTTCACTTTCCAATTTATTTTTAATGTTTTGTAAATAAAACTGCTCAGGACTCGATTGGAAGCTAATGTGAACAATTCAGTTTGAGTAAGCCCGTGGGTCGGTCGATCTCCTCAGGATTTTTCAGAGTTCTTCCTCCACAAGAAATACTGGCTGCTGTCTATAGCCTATCATATGCTGAGAAATGGCGTTAAACCCAATGCAACAACAATTTGCGTAAGAGAAATCGATTTGCTCTAGTAATGAAAATTGGTGTGCAAACAAGATCAAGAATTTACGTTATGCGATATTATCTTTGAAGAACTAAGTTTGTCCAGGAAAGTCGAATGCATGACTATATCACAGCACGTATCATAGGACATGCAAAAGGATAGTTGTACATTCTTATTAAATTTGAAATCAAATCAGGAAACGAATGGGAAAACATCGTAGTTAAAATCTGATGGAGAAATAAGTGTATACGAATCTGTTACAAACTTATTATTATTTGTCTTTGAATAAAAATACCTGAAGATTCACAAAATCTACTCAGATACATAATATATTTGATTTTCCATTTCGACGCATCAGCAATCACTAATTATCTGTGCAACACGTGCTGCATCCAGCAAAGTACAATTCCTTCAACACAAGAATGCCATGCAGCCACCCCTACCACACAAAGCCTCCTCACGTCAGTGTTCATTCTTCGACTTTTGCAAATTCGGATGTTCGACCAATGAGAAAACGCATTACATTTGCAGATGTGCTTAAATAAGTCTCTGACGACCTTTCCTCGAAGTATCTTTGCAAGAGAAAGGTGTAAATGTATCCGCCAACAAAGAGTAGAACATTCACAATTTAGTAATAAGCAATTTGTGGACATTTTTGGGGAGGTTCATCAAAAATAATTTAAACTATATGCTGCTATGTTTTATTCACATTTGTATGTACAAGTGCTGAATTTTCCTTTGATTTTCTAATCATTCTTCTAACATATGAAAATAAAAATTTGGCAGTAAACTATAACCGATAATTGGCATTTACACAGTTCCATTAGATCTTCCTTTTTGGAAAAAGCGTAAACAATAAAGTAAACATAATCTGGACATTATAACCATTACATGCAAATTTGTAGAAAGCGCAACCCTCCCTTTCTTCGATAAGCACTATTTAAAGTTCTTTTGTCCAACTCCTTTAACACTGTACTCCTTTTCTGCTTTGTTCATTTCAATTGTTCAAAATTCATTTTGTTCATTTCAATTTTCATAACATTACTTTCTCTTTTTGTCTGGACTGCGAAGGATATTCCAGTATTGTCGGGTACATATTATATTTCCATCGGACATGACTAGTACACCATTCTACTATTTAGAGAAAACTTTTGGCAGACATGATAGACACTTTACAAGGAGTATTTCTTTTGTTATGTCTATTTAATTTGCATTGTCTGTTGGCTTTTTACTATATTATATGTTATTATAATTGTATTTTGTAATTGACCTTAGTCTCAAATCAGGTTCATAGTGTATATGACTAGGGACATTTATTTTGTAAACAACATAATACATAGGTAATATTTTTCTTTGAGTATAGATTAAATAGTAGGATCATTATCAATAGAGGAAAACATGTTTATCTTAATCTGAGTCCAGGACATTGGCATTCCCCGATGGAAAAACCCGGTGTACCTTATACAAGCCATGTTCTTTATTATAATTGTAATAATAGATCCTATGTTATTAACAACTTAGAATATTCTAGAATTGAACTTTTGACCCTCATCCTGGTTCTATTCTTGTATCTTAGCTTTTTATATAATGTTTTTGACTTGATAAATTACTCATTTTTGCCTTAACATATTGAAGCAGAATCGGTCTTATTGTTGAGGCTTTCGTTTGGGTGGAATTATTTATTCCAATTATTATTCACTGGAAAGACAAAGTACTCATCAACAATATTCTTGGACAGAAATATTAATTTGGAATTATATTGAATTCAAACAAGAGCATTTTTTAAATATTATTTTGATACCTCAAAAGACAGTTAGTACATCATCACACTCGAGGCCTTTGGCACATTACCATGTTCGAAACTACAGCCATATCAACACATTCAATATTGGAACTTATTTAGAATACCACTGGAAATCAGTTGGAACTTTATACATTTGGACTTGTGATAAAACTTTTTAGGACTATTTGTGATTTAATTCACAATACTGTATATTCTTTTTAAATTTTCATTTTGTATTCTAGGGAAATAAATTATTTGCTGCATTTTACAAAAATATTTTGGTTTCTGCACTTTTTTTACCTAGTCTAAGACCAGAGAATCGTAACGCTTTACATTACTAATGTAAGATCCTTGCAAGTGACAATGTCCAATTTGCTTTTCTTGTGCAA
>JAECUM010047566.1:0-10619 GCA_016617855.1 Megalonaias nervosa
AGACGCGTGATCTTATCGCGTTGCCGTTAAAGTGCTTGTAGACAGATTTTGGGTAGTTTTTTTTTTATATCGACTCGACTTGATCGGCTTATGATCTCATGCTGAAGTCGAAGCAGTGTGGAATGCTTAGCGGTTTTTCCCGTGAGTGCTTAGTACTTGTCTCGCAGTTGCTTCAAGTACTGTTGCGTGGTGATGATGTTTTGTCCCTCTAGTCCTTTGTACTCGCTGACGAACTCGCGAGGAGCGTTGCTTCTTGGCATTGCCTTGAGGTCTCCTCTGACTCGTTCGATTAGCTCATGCTAAGCGGCATTCGATCATAGGGTATGCAGGTACCTTGTAACGATTGAGAGATGCTCCTAAGTCCACGAGCAATATCATGTCGAAGGATAAAATCTTTCAGTGGATCGGCTTTACGCGATTTCATTGTTACCAAGCAAGATTCTAGTCTATCCTTGCAAGGATAGTGGTGCTATATAATATAGTCCCGTCTTCTATTTCTTTAATTGCTTGTTAATTTGTCATCTCTTTAATTGCTTGTTATTTTTGTATGGCAAAAATTTAATCTAATATATGTATATAGCAAAATGCCTCTGCGTGGAACTCATAGGTGTGCGTGGTTACCTCAGGGCATCACTGAAAAGAGTACTGC
Source organism: Megalonaias nervosa (assembly GCA_016617855.1). NCBI lineage: Eukaryota > Metazoa > Mollusca > Bivalvia > Unionida > Unionidae > Megalonaias > Megalonaias nervosa. The sequence goes on from JAECUM010047566.1 coordinate 650, forward strand.
GCGCAGCATAATGCCCTTATCAAACTGGTAAGTCCAGGGATGAAACCCTGTTTGGATTGTCAGGAAGGTGTTCGAGAACAGCTCCAAGTGTGTCAGCGCTGCGAGGTACGAAACATCAGGGCAATTAAGTATTACTACGAAGAACTACCCTGCGACCCCAAAAACATTCAGCGCCATTCGACGAGTTTCTGACCAAGATTAAGCATGACGTAAGCGCGGAAAGTTCATACAGCGTTTAGTCGTTATGAAGCTAACACGGAGGGAGAGGTGCGTAGCTTACACACTAAATTCAGGCATGTGGTTAGGTTTAGAACCACCGGTTACTCCATCGTTCATTTGTTTGTAGATGAGATCAGGGCTACGAGGTACTGTCATCGTTTTGTGTTTGAAGCTCACCGAGGAGTTGTTCCCATCGGATATGCCGTAATTTATCTCAACGGAGACAAATCTGATAATAAGCTGTACAGCTTGGAGATAAGACCTGACGGACAGTAAAAACATATTTCAGAAAACTATGTTTTTACAATTGTTTTTCTATTAATCTACGGATCTGTACAACAACTTGAAGAGGAGTTTTTCTCGACGCATGCACGATATGCAATGCTTGAAAAGGAGATTTTTGTCGTAGACAATGTTGAGCATTCTGTTGTCGTAGAGCTCTTCTGCATCGCCGCCGTGAGTAAAACGAGATCGTTTCCTATCCCGACCGCTTTGGTGATCGCGAGAGCCACATTGATGTCTATGTTGAGATGAAACGCATTCACAATGGGCATCCTCGAGATCCTTGCGATTTTCCACGATGACGTAAGTGAGATATCGGGTATGATCCACGTTGTTGGCCGAGTCCATTTTGTTGACCACCCTGTGGTCTACTTCGTTCTGACTGCTTACTCCGTTGGCCACGTCTTCTCTATACTAATATAGTTTTAAGATCTCTTTAAGAGATTTTTTTTTAATCATACATCGCATGCAATGCTGCCTAATCAGATTTTCATCGCAAAAGATCTTAACGACGATAATTTTTGATAGCTCCTCACTCTGATCTCGCGTGAGTAACGCCTGTCCACGTGCTGATCCTTGTGTTTTTGTCAGCGTTAGTACGAGCTTCACAAGAACGTTATTTCGTAACAATAGATATTCTGGATTGTGTAAGATCACGTCGGTGATGAAGACTTCGTCGTCAACAGACATTTTTATATCAGCAGATGACGTCATTTTAGACCTCATATTTTTGGTCATAATACTTTTCAAATCGGCTTAGTTGCGTCAATCCGCATTGGTTGCCCACCATGTTTACATGAGATCGTCAATGGTCCTCATTTCGCGAATGATCCATGACATTTCAAAGGGAGCTCCGCGCAGAAGATACGATTGGATTTTTTGGAGAGTTTCTGACAGGACAACTTGGCATGCTTGGTGATATCTTTTGTTTGGCCTCCAATCGTGGCTCGAGGAGTTTCATCATGGTCTGCATGGCCAGTCCGGCTCCGGACACAATGAACATCGTCGGATTAGCCATCGTACCCGTGGAGATTACTCCAGTGGCTGTCACAACAAGACGTATCAGCGAGATGAATCTCAGTGCGTTTGTAACGTCGGTACGCATGTTTATACATGTAGACTCGTCGGTGGTAACAGCGGTAAAACAATTCTAGTTAGTGACGCTGCTCTACTGATCTGTTCTCGTCGATGTGATTGAAGTCAATGATGGGCTTCATCTTATACCCACTAATAGCTTAAATGTCGCCTCTAGGTCAGTCAGGTGCTCGTGTAAAACGGACATGCGCTTTTCGACGCTAAATCTCCAAGTAATCACATCATCTAGCATCTCTGAGGTTATCGTACCTGCAGCACTTAAATCAACATCGATATTTATTTGAGGGATCTGACTAATCCTCACCAGATCATTGAGCTCCTTAATATTGTTTCTATCCAGAAAGAGGCGAGAGGCAACTGTTTCGAGCGCATTCACCTCAGGATCGAGTCGATGATGATACTTCAAAAGGTTATAAAAGGAAAGAGCGATCTTATTCGCGTTGAGGTTGACCTTTTTATAATCTATCATAGCAGCATTAAGCGCTATGAAAAATTCTTCAGAGTTAGGCCATGTCATTTGCACCTATTTTGACACGTCGAGCTGCCTACTCACCATCCTATTTTTGAGGCCATCTTCCGCTAAAGGATAGGTAGTAAAATATCCTTTAGGCACCTTTTTGGCAAGTTCCAGGTTCATTTTAAGTAGGGTGACACTTTCGTGATAACGATATGCCGCCGCGAGAAGGTCTGTCTCGATCTTTCCATGATGATGGTACACGTGCATGTAAAACAGAGCCTTCAGATACTGAAGAGGATCACCCTCAGAAGGTTTATGCACCTTATAGTCGCTGCCAGCAGAGCGTTCCTCATGCGCTATCACCTCTATGATTGTGTCCACATCCTCGTGCTCCAATCCCGCATGTTGCAAAAATTGACGTTTGTCGATAGCATTACGCAGTTTTCTATTACCACGAAAGCGTATTCTTGAAACCACTTTATCCATGCACTCTTGATCTTTTCGATGCACGTCATCGTTTTCCTTTCGGCCAAACTGTCGTTGTTTGTCGTATCCAGTTCTCACGATGGCGTCAACGAGGCTTGAATGCAATTCGTTAATGATGTCGTGAACAATGCCCTCGATGGTTGTGACCAGCCACTTTGACTCCCTATCGTTGCAAAATTTAAAGACAGTCCAATACCTATCTATAATATTTCCCAGCTGTTGTTGCCCATCTCTCCAACGGACAGGTGAGACAGTTTGACGTCATTGTGTTTCCATCGTTCGTACGCCTCTTACAGCGATGATTTACTCGCATTTCTCACCTCGCTAATATCTCCAGTAGTCTGCTTAAGCATGTCCTGGTCATTATCAGCGTACAAAGCGTCCTGCCTGTAAGTGTCATCCAATAGTAACTGGTACAACTCCGTAACGATTCGGACGATTTCCGCCATACCATACAAGTTCGTCTAGAGTAAATATCAGAAAATAACTGAGGCTGGGATTGGTGGGCTCTGCGGTCAATCCAACAAATTTAAAGGCTACGTACTTGGTATCGGTGATCGTCTGCATAAACTCCAAAAGATTACTTCCAATGGACGTCGTTCCGTTATACAGCACATTGGTGCTGACATCCGATTTGACGCCGTCGATTCTCCAGGTAAGCGCGCGCCGTTTCTGTCGCACGTCCACGCAGCTGAAATTTCCAGATACAGACAGGCGCTGAAAGTTGTACCTGCATCCAAAAATTGGAAGTCACACCGGCGGTCGCCCACTCATTGGCAGCATTACTCGCGACTAAGTGTTGAACCATATGTCACACATCATACTCCGACGACACCGAGACAGAAAATTCACATCCATTTCCAGTCGCTGCGGACAACACGGAATGTGACCATTGTTATTTTTGACGCTTCGCTCGTCCACATACTGTTTCGTCGTCGCCTCGGTGTCGAGCACTGGAGGATAGTCAATGATCATGAGTCGTGCTGCAGTAGCCAAAAACACGTTGCCAGTCACAGAATCACCGCTTTTACTGACTGCATAATTTTTGACGTTCCGGTAACTGCCCGAGGTATCATCGCCGGACGGAGTGGTTGAGGGAAGCACTTTAATCATATTTCCTGACATGACTATCGCTCCCGTCATAGTTCCTCCTGTCGTGGATAATTTAGTGTTTCCAAACAAGTCCAGCTGGAAATACGAGATCGTTTGAGTATTATCGGTGATCGGCCACGTGGTGGGAAGTCCGTATAATATTTGTCCTTGCACAGACGTGGTTCTGTACGGACTAATTTGACTATCATTGACATCCACCAAAAAGTAGTAATGCGAGTTGTTCACTCGAAATCCTTAAACCGTTTGAACCGTGATTGGTGATTAATTTCCACTAGCCTCTCTATCGATTCAGATGAAACGATCTGAGGTTCTAAGGTGATGAACCATGGTCGCTCTAGTGTTGAGTCCGCTGTACACGCACACACACCTAGGATTCTGAGAAGTGGTCCCAGAAGTCGGAGAGGACATCATCATATCGCTCGTGCCCTGACCTGCTACGGAAAACGTTCCAGTGACGTTTCCACTGACAGTTCTACCCGTTTTATCGTATTTTCCAGCTACGGCCACCTTGAGATCGGATGCAGTCATGGGTTGAGAAGATTCAGCAGCAGCCGAAGGAAGTCTGTACAAAGTCTTTCCACCCATAGTGAGATGTCCTGTCATCGTTCCACCGGCCAACGATAAGTTGGTCTGCGCGAGTAGGTTCAAGTGGGACCAGCGAGCGGCATTATCGTCAGAAGCTGGAAAACTCACGTCTTCGAGATTGATGAGACTGTGACCGCTCATACTGAGATTACCCTGCATGGAATCCCCAGAGCGGTTAACCTTTTTGACATCCAGAGAAGAACTAAATCCAGATCCGATCAGAATACTAAAGGACGTGTACGACATTCTTTTGTATAGAAAATGAACATCATTAAACATGAAGAAGAAAACAACACCTTATCCGCATCATTTTTTGATGTCAGATTGTCATTACATATTCGTGGGTCCTACCGGTCGTGGTAGAACTAATCTTCTCATAAACACGTTCCTCAATGGCATGCTTAAGTACGATCGTGTGATCGTATACACGCATAATCCTCACCAGGACAAATACAACATGCTACACGAGTTTGGAAACACAATGGACGACGATTGTTCATCATAGCAGATCCTGACGAGATCCAGCCTGTGGAAAAACTAGATTTGGACCCGCATAAGATCATCGTGTTTGATGATATTAAAATTGACCGCGACAATATGAATAAAATCTGCGAATATATTTAGTTGTAGAGACACAAGCGCTGCAACAGCTTTTATTTCACTCAGTCGTACTACAATGTACCTAAATATATACGACGGAACACGGGATGCCTTGTGCTGTTTTCAGGATTCGATAACCGAGAGGTCCACGCAATCGCGAGAGACCATTTCAGCGGCATCACCGCGAAACAATTCAAAGACTGTTATGATGCGGAAACGTCGTCCTCCAAACACGACTTTATGACGTTTCATCGCGATGCGGAAACGATCACCGAACGCTATCGAAAAGGCTTTGACGAATTTTACAGTCCTGGTTAGTATATTAGCAACGTAGCTGCCGACATGTCGTTCGAAAAGATCATCAGTCGTCGTCAGCGCGAGGATGTCCTCAAAACGTGTATCGAGCAACGTGCGGCATTACGTCAGCGCGTCTTCGAAGTCATGATAGGTCAGCAGCCCTTTCAACGCGATGTCGCCGAAGAACTGTTCAAACAACTCCTGACGAAGATAGACGAGGCCAAGACAACGTAAGATGCCAAGCAAGATCAGTTGCTGGACACGCTCAAATCGACTCAACAACATCAGCAGCGATTGCTGAAGGAGCTGGTGCAGCCTAGGGAAGCCGAGTCTCCAGAAAGTGACGTCACCGAGAGGATGAAACGAGCCGAAACTGAACTAAAACAAAAGATCTAAAGGAAAAGGTCAAACTGAGGCAACTCAAGTAGGAGGAAAATAGTAAGAGAAAAAATTTGGTGGAGATGAGACGAGAACTGGGAGCAGGAGACAGAAAACAAGAGAAAGTGATTTCGAAAAGAGAAGAAAAAATGTGCCTGTATGAGCTTAAAAAGGAAAACGAAGCGTATGAACTCCTAGCGAAAAGGAAAATCAAGCGTATGAACTCCTAGTGGATAGGATTCAATTTAGAAATCGACCTATAAAACCAGATTCAGAATGCCTCGAAAAATTTGTGAACGATGAACTTCCCGTGATCCAAGACTTTATCAGGCCCACTAAGTCCATAACTAATAATTACTTTAGCCTGAGAACCGCACGTGAAATAATGACCAACGTCACCCAAAGTTACAGTACTTCTGCTAGGATGAAAATGGACGAAGCTGAGAAGGAGCGTATGAATAGTCTTGTCAGCAAGGTTAGAGTACAATAAATTCCTTGCGGAGGAGGAAAAACTCAGAAAAAGACATAGTAGGCAGAAACAAGAACCACGGTCTTTTACGCGTCATCCATTCGCTCATGAGTGCTCTTCTCGGATAAAAGAGCAAGCGTCAGCATACAGAGCCTAAGGAACAAATGCTGGAGGAGAATCCAGAAAAAAGAAGGCGAACAAAAGAGCAGTTTTAAAAATTTTCAGACGCGGAAGGAAAGAAGTACGACCAAGAGATGATGGTTACTCATCCTAAACCTCACACCAATGAGATGAAAGAGCAGTGGAGAAAAGAGGTAGAACAGCTGATTCATGCACAACTGATGATGAGAGCAATGCAAAGCGAGGAGATACTGAAAATACGTTGCCAAAAAGATGAGGATAGGCAGCAAGAGTTGGAAAGACGTGGGAAGGAGAAAATGCCAGAGAATATATTAATAAAAGAACTCAGTCGAGGAAGAGGTGTCCACTACTACCACAATCTAGCTGAAATCGTCTCGCTTCTCAAATTGCTGATTACTCCTAAACAAGCGGGCAATGTCGGCGTGGAGATCGATAACGAGATGGTAGAGATCCTCAATAATCTTCTGGATGAAAAGCTGGTGTTGCCACATCAATACCAGATTCTGTACTTAGACCTGATTTAGAAGCAATACGTTTACATAGAAAACGCTGTTTTACGACATGGCTCCCGACAATACCAGGTTGCAGTTCGATTCGCGTTCGGTCACTTCCACTGTGAGGTATAATTCTCCGCTGAAATAGATTAGCAGTCGTTGTACGAAATCGCGCTGATTTCCGCTGAAATATGGAAAAGCTTCTTTAACTTTACCACAAACAACAATCGGTTTTCCAACTGTGCCTCAGCTCAACGACGAAACGATCACGATCTGTCCAATCGGGTAAAACATCACCGACATCTCCACAGATATCTCATGACTGATCACCGACAACGGACACCTGCTAACATCAAAATCGAGCCCAGTTACTCCACGCTATGAACCAGAATCACGCTCTCTGGAGGTTATCGCGTGGGACTTGACATCGCTCAGTCGATCGGATCCATTCTGGGGTTTAGCGCGTGGACTGTCTTAGATTGAAATCGAGTACACGAAGGAGATCTTCCCGTCAACATCACCGATGTGAACAGGATCCTTATCAACTGCTCGATCGCTGAGGGATCTTTGTCATTGGTTGGCTCAACTTCCAACGTGATGTATTCCACATCGATTAACGTTCCCCCAGGCTCACTCATGGAGATTAGTCCTAATCCTTTCATTTACTATCCCATCCTGAGCAGCACGCGATCTCGGAAATCACCATGTGGCTCACCGATCACTTCGGAAATGTCGTCCACAATAACCAAGAAGGAATCACCTATTACCTGTATGTGCGACGAAAAGTCATATGACGCAAGGTCTGATAACGGAGGAAGAGCAGCAGAGAGGGTGAACAGACCACTGTTACAGTTAAGCCAGATTTTACTGATAATTAAGGCAGAATCTGCTTCAATTATATACTGTTCGATCAGACCCTCTTTTCTCTGTCTGCTCCAAAAATATCTCTTACATACATGTGGTCACACCCTCTCTGCTGCTGTCGATTTTAAAAGATTGTTTATCGACTTGAATAAATTCAAAAATAAACCGCAGCTATGACGGTCAGTCTACCATTCCACTGGGTCCCTTCTGCCGGTAAAGCCTTTACCAATAAGATCCTAAGAGTCCTTTTTTATTTTATTTTATTTTTTAAATTTTATTTGGTAAAGGCTTTTCTTATGGCCCACAGGCACTCTTTCATTGGTTAAGACCTGTCTTATGGTCCACAGGACCCTTATTGAGACTTTTTAGTCCGGTTGACATTCTTTCTGAATGCCCCTATGTGGGTACCCTTCAGTGATCAAGAGTTCACATCATAGCTGCTGTTTATTTTAGGGACGCAAGCGCATAGTAACCCCCCCCCAAAAAATCAAACCCCGGGGTAAGTGCAAAACCGCACTCGCCACGTTGTTTGACGTTGGCGAGGGTTACATGAGGCTTGTGCTTGCGCCCCCAATTCTTAAAATAAGTGGCATCCCAGGGATGGAACAAACCATCGACAGTGTCAGTCATGGGGTTCGAACTCAAGACCTTGAGTACTAGAGTCAGACGTACTATCAATGCACCATGAGTTCCACTTACAAATATACGTATCAAACATATATATATAGCTATCTTAGCCCTGACTCTGTCACTGCAGAGTCTGTGATCAGTATTATATTATCTGATTCTGAATAAAATCTGCAATTTTACATATTTCTGCCGTTTCTGCCTTGTTAAAATATTATATTATTAACCTTTGATTTCATCAGGGCAGAACTATCTAGCAATGAATGCATGGATCGATATTATTCAGTTCATTCCGGTCTGAATAAAAAATCGATAATGACATATCTATAGCGTGGTTCGTCCTGATTTTAGGCAACAGATTTTTCTGCTTGATATCATATGAAATAGGTAGATTTCTCAGACTTTTCAGAGATACAGGGCTAGGAAATCGAAGTCAAAGAAGAACATAACTGTATAGATATGAAACTATTAATTATAATGAAAAAGAACTGTGCACCGTTTTCAAGACTACGCTATCCTTGACTGTCAAGAGAAATAACTGCTTAATTACTCTATCGTTGTGACAGAGTTATTCAGCATCAAGGACCAAAAATTCTATCAATACCAGCATCAGAGAGGGTGTAATTAAATCATTGTTATATCAATAATGATTGGTGAAACTCATTCAGCTAGACTAGTTCGAGAGCGACTAGAAGCAATCAAGAAATATCTACCTGTCCGTGATTCTGTCAGACAAAAATTACAAGCGCGTCAGCAGACACAAGGAGAATTTGCAGAAGGCGCAAAAGAATTATTTAAACCTATTACAAAGACTACTAAAGGTCTTCTTCCCGCGTTGGAGAAAACCGCCGAAGCAACTGGAAAAATAGCAGAGCGAACTAAGAAAACAAAAAAGATTCTACGAGAACTTCCTGCCGAAATAGCTGCTGCTCAACCAACTCGAGAAATACTCGAGGGTATTGACAAAACTCGTGCTGAAATAGGTGAAATAAAAGAGCAAATATAACTACAACCAGAATCAAGAAAATCAAGAATCAGGACCAACATGATCAATAAATTTTATCCAAGATATATCGAATATATAAGATCTATTAAAAACAAAGATTTACATGAATTTGCAGCGAAAAGTTTTTTTTTTTTGATAAAAACGATTATTTAAAACCAGAATATACTCAGGAAATATCTGATAACGAAAAATGGTATAGATAGATATATCGTATAAACAAAGATCTTAGGTATGTTCGACATAACGATCCTGAGTATGTCGAATATATTAATAAAACATTTATTCGTGCTGGAGAATTACGATATCAGTATTCACCACGAACAATTATTCGACCAATAATTGAGGAAGAAGAAGAAGATCAAGATGTTTCAGTTGCAACTGGAAAAGGTATTAATGCAACTAAAAGTAATCTTGATGTCTGTCCTAACAACGTCCTTGCCGACGTGGATAGATTAGAAATTATGATTGGTGGGAAACGAGCTGGTAATAATTCTCCAGAAATTATTAATAAAGCAGCTGCTATTTGTCAACGATTATTTACAGGCGGTATCATGGATATTAACGTGTATCGGTCACTCATCGAAGAGATCACCGATTATTATCACAGTGATTAAACAGTTAGATATAATTATTATAATAAGATGATCATACATAATGCTTTTCGCAGACCAATCATGGTCAGGGTTCTAAATTCAAGATTACCTGTATACAAGGCATTTTACGGAGATGGACTCGGTGATGTTGTTGTTGTTATTGTTATAGGGTTTAACGCCATTTTTCAGCACGAGATAGGCTATACATGGCGGCCAGTATTAATGGTGGAGGAAGAACCCTGGAAAACCCCGGGAAGAACCACC
>JAECUM010047567.1:0-39863 GCA_016617855.1 Megalonaias nervosa
AAAAAAAAAAAAAAAAAAAAAAAAAAAAAAAACGGGGGGCTTGTTTTAGTGACAGTTGATTAATTAATCGTACCTATATGTAATTATCATGCTGTAATATAGGTAATCCTCCAACCAGTTAAAATTATATCATGCATATTTTCAGATGTACTCATTTGAACTCTAAAATGCATGCATTGTGTAATGACCAAACGGTGCACATGTACATTACGGTCTATTAGCAGTACGAATATGTTTGATAATGTGGGAAGGTGTGGTATTGCCAAATATCACGCACAGTACGTAATAAGTGGAAAATGCTATACTATTTACTTTAAAGAAAACAAACTGTCAGTGGAATGTGCAGATACAGTCTATTTTGCTGAAAAGGCTTTAAAATATGAACTTAATACTGTTTTACAAGAAACAGGTCACGGCATTGAGATAGAATTGGGGGACTGCATTGTAATTATCGTGTTGTATAAAGTTGATTAATTTATTGATTGTGAATTTTACGGCGCACATGCACTATAAGACTACAAAAAAGGTTACATGGTTAAACAAGATGACGCATAAGACTAAAGTAGGTAGTCATTTGTTGTATATGTTGCATATTACGATTGTCATAAATTACACAACAACTTTCAATTTCGAAAAGGGGCCCCGAGTGGCCGAGTGGTCTAAAGCGCTGTCCGTTACGGATCACTGCCATCTCACCTCTGTCTGCGTGGGTTCGAGTCTAAGATTCGGCGAATGTGGATATGTGAGAAAGCTTGCCAGTAGCTTCTCGTGGGTCGGTGGTTCTTTCCGCGGATTTCCCGGTTTCGTCCTCCACCATTAATACTGGCCGCCATGTTTAGCCTATCGTGTGCTGAAAAATGGCGTTAAACCCCACAACAACAACAACAACAATTTCGAAAACACATCGTTTGAACTGGTCCAAATCTCACTTACAATGGAACAACGATCATTCTGTTTTGTCTGCCTCAACAGCCCTCCTCTTAGTCGAAAAAACAAGCTGACTAAATCTTTCTTTTTGGAGCCGTTTTCTAACCTTCTGGAGGCTGGAAATTCAATAGGTGGTAACCTGGTTATTCTTGGAGATTTCAATTTCCACTGTCCTGAAATTGTTCAACGTCAGTCAGTTAGCCAACCCACCATTAATTATGGCCAAATTTTAGACTGGACACTTCATAGACACAATGATAATATTGTAGTCTACATTGGTGTCCCGCGAACTTGTATCAGATGACCTCTGCGTCAAATGCCATGTCACCGTATTAGTCCCTAACCCTTCATCTCTACTACTAAGCGAAACCTCCGTAGTATAAATTGAACCCAACTAATGCATGACACCCAAGGAAATCTTGTCTTTGTGTGTGTATATATTTCTTTTTATTTTATATTTGTTTCATTATATTTTATTATAATGATAATTTTTACGGGATTTGACTATTTTTCGGAAAATTCACTTGACCTGATTAGAACGTAACGGTTTCTTTATCACTATTTTTAGTTCACCTTGGTTGAGACGTTTGTAAACATTGAATGAAAACGATTGGCTATTACCATGGTCTTGTTCGGCCCACGTGTTAGCTGAGTTGTAAACAGCCTTTCTTTTTTAATTTATTTCCAGTGTGGGAATCTGATTCTTAGATAGGGCCATTCTTGCCTACGTGATAATTGGCATACTGTTTACTGCGCTGTTCAAATTAGTGACCACGTAGACCGTCACGTGAGCCACTATGTGATCTGAAATCGTGGGTTAAAACAGACACTCTCTAGTAGATTTATCAGTGGTATCATACACCTTTAAGAGCTCTAGGTGTTTTTTTTTTATTGTTGATGCAAGTTTGTTCTTAAGTTCATCTATTTTTGGTGGATTTAATAATTCATATTCTCTGGAAAACAAAACAAGTGCTTTTCTTTCTAAAAATTCTGGGACAAAGACATTTAGTGAAAATTTATTCTTGAATTCTAAACAGAACATTGTAAATTGTGTTTCAAAGAGGAACTGTTGCCATCAGGACAACGACCTCATCTGACGACATCGCCTTCCATATTGGAACTTCATCGAGGTTCGAACCTGGATTCAATTAGAACTGTTTAGTGATAGGACTTATATTTTTGAATTTTAGGATTAATTTTTGGATTATATTCACAAATCGTAAGTCCTATTTCATATTTTTATCTTGTTTTCTAGGGAAATAAATTATTTTGTTAAAATTTACAAAGCTTGTTGACTTCACTCTTTTGTTTTGTTACTTTTGTACGAGCTTACTTTTGTAAGCCCCATATATATATATATATATATATATACGGCTTAACGCCATTTTTCAGCACACGATAGGCTATACATGGCGGCCAGTATTAATGGTGGAGGAAGAAACCGGGAAATCCCCGGAAAGAACCACCGACCCACGAGAAGCTACTGGCAAGCTTTCTCACATATCCACATTCGCCGCAGCATTAAGAGGTTAGTGTTAGGACTGGTCGGCCTGGTGTCAGGATAATGTGACTGGGTGGGACATCATGCTACATGTCTGCGGCATGATGCCCCAGTGCTGGACATCACTATAAACTGCTACACTGCAGACATCGTAGCGATATGACTGAAAAATTGTTAAAGCTACGTTAAAAATTCAAATCACATCACATCACCACATTCGCCGAATCTTAGACTCGAACCCACGCAGACAGAGGTGAGATGGCAGTGATCCGTAACAGAGAGCGCTTTAGACCATTCGGCCAATTGTGACTGTTAAAACCAAGTGTAATAGTATGTAATGTTCAGTGACGATGAATATGATATGTATATATGCATACATCCATGTGTTTGTTCTACAGTAGAATCTACGGTGTGTCGAACAGTCCACGTTTAGCATAAGAGTTGAATTAGTTACATAGTTATTATCGGTGCTCTTTTAACATTTGTTTGGTATTTGTCGTAAATAGGTGTTGATACTGTTTCGTGTGCGACAATCCAACACTCGGTGTCGTCTATACTCGCTTATTAGTGGAGTCAAACTGCAAACAAAAGAGATCCTGATCTGCCGTAGCATAATGAGCCTGCAAATCAGGGTCTGTTGTTTGTTCTATTGGTTACTCCTAGCAAACTGCACAGACCCAGATCTGCCGACGCATTATGCGACGGCATATCTTGGTCTGTGCAGTTTGCAGTTGGACTCGTCTTATATACGATTACAAGTCGGTAAATTAGTTTTTATCATATGCAAATGAAAGTGGTGGTTTTTAAAGCAGAATATAACGTGATTTAATTGCAGCTGGCGGTCTACACGGGCCATCATTTCAAATATTGACCTTATATCATGGGAAAATGTATGTGTAACAAATAATAGAGAAGCTGGCGTGTTATTTATGTTTATATGTCACTTGATGATAAATATATACAATGTACTATGCACAACAATGAATTTTACGGCTTTGAGATGGTTGGGCTTGATACTTTCCGTCCCCTGCACATATCAAGTTTTAACAGCTCCTATGATTTCACGGCGTTGTCATTTCAGTGGAAAGAACCAAATATTAAGAGACTTTCGATAGGTCACCACTGTAGACTCCCTCTAACTAGATCCTGGAATGGAACCCATGAGCAGGGACGTAAAATTGCAGTATTACCGCTGTGCTATTCAGACCAGACAATACTTTAAAATACACTCATGATCCGAGTTTCCTCTGACCCTTGGCACCCCCATTTTTGATCTTGGACATTCATGTTGAGTCTGCATTTATTGTTGATATCACGTGACTATTGAACCTCTGATGGAATCAGGCCACAATTAATAATTCCGGTTCAGTACCCTCGAATGTAGTCCCAGTCTATTTTTAGAGTATTTTTTCCTGTCTCCGTTTGGTGGTGATACAAGAGTTAGATTTAGGCATTCTTGGTATGGATTTAAAGGCAATTGTTTATTCGTTAGAATATGAGCTTATGGTGTGGTTGTCTCTGTGTGTTTCGGCGACAGTGTACAGTTAGTAGTAAGGTCTTGGTGATGATCCGGAAGTGAAATCTGTATTCCATTGCACGTTGGTTTGTTTACAGTCAAGCCTTTCGAAAAAAATGCAGGTGAACCTATGACAAGAACTTCACCATGAAGTCATCTTTGAAGGTATTTTAGATTAACTTATGACTTGTATTGATTGTCACACAGTGGAAAGTTCAGTACTGAGAAACAAATGTAGAGAATATATAGTAAAATTAATTGTGTACTATGGACTAATGTCATTGACATGTAGGTTGCGAGATTTGTGGAGTCATGTGACTCGGAATGCAAATGGCGACTTCCAGGTCAAATTTCATCAACGCTATAGTTGCATCTCGTCTCTCAGCGGATTAAAAATATATCGAATGCTACACTAGCTATTTCTGAGAAAATAAATCATATTCATATCGATTTCATGCAGGTATATCTCGATGAAAGGTCGTTAAAGTTTTGCTAGGTCGGCTAGTAAGCGGCTACCCTATGCCGACACCAAATGGTGTCGGCGAATTCCAACTTTTCGATAGGTAATGGACTCTGACCCTACACGTCAATATGAATGTCCAAATATCAAAAATGGTGTGGCAAAGGTCAGATGAAACTCGGACTCATGTCAATGAATCCGTTCGTTTACAAGTGAATGTAATTTGGCTTAGTACCAGACAGTTTACACTGGACACAACAGCCAGCATTATTTACTGTCTCAAAACGTTTCTTTTAATGCTTATTATATACATATACAATAAGATGGCAATTACAATAATTTCAAATTATGAGCTGGGGCTATGTCGCAGGGATGCGCTGGATGAGCTGAGACTATATCCCAGGGAAGGGCTGGATGAGCTGGGACTGTCCCAGGGATGGGCTGGATGAGCTGGGAAATTTTCCCAGCGATGGGCTGAGGTACAGATAAGTTGTAAGGGCAAATGTTAGTCACTTTTGCATTTTTGTACTATCAGGGTCACTAACTGTATACCTGGACAGAAAGCGTTCATCTGAATGATTTACGTATTTTGCCTTCAGGTATGAGTCCATCCCAAGACAGTGTTCATTGTTCGATGTACATTGTAATGTGTGTATTTGTGGTAACTGATTTTTTCACTATCAACAATCAACTTTTTGTTCCGTACACATCGTTTCATGTATCTCTTACACAATAGTAAATATGTTGCACCTCCTCAAAATTCTGGCCCCTTTTATTTTCCATAAGGGTTTCAGTGTCAGTTCATGTTTTGTAACAATTATATATTCATCGTGTTTTGCGGATGGGTTTCCACATACTTTCTTTCACGAAAGAAATATAAAATATCAGACCACACTCTTATATTTTATACATTTTTCCTTGAATAAAAGGATACCAAGAAAGTGGTTAAAGATTTAAAGTCAATACTCATTAATCCGTGATTTTTACGGAAAATTAAAATGACCAGCAGGTTTTATCTCTCAATCTCATTAAAAGAAGAATTCTACAGAGCCAGTCAAACAGATACTTTACTGAGAAAGAAATATCAACAGAGAATCAGTCAGATAAATACATGTGCGTCTAGACACTATGCACAGATAGCCGGTCGGACAGTTAAATGTACCTGTGTACAGAAAGACACATGAACAGAGAAGATGAAAATATTTCAGACTAATCATTTTGGTGATCATCATAATATTTGCACTAAAAATTGTCTGCATATTACTGTTATCACTGAGTTATTGTTTTCGTTATAAAATGCTGCTTATGATCGTCAGTACATGCCTGTCTACCTATTTTTAGGAACTAATCTCAAGTAAGTTACAACCGACAAAATGTATTTTATTCCCAAACAGTATGTGCAGAAAAACAGTTCGTGTTCAATTTCTCCAAGTTTAATACAAAATCCACTTCTCCTTGCCACTAAATGGATTATCTGTGTGTCTGTGACATTTCCTTTTCAGTGCATGCAGACCTTATATTGCTGTAGATCGTATCAAAGTCTGTGGACACAAATGTATGGATTAACAAAAAATTAGTTATTCTCTCACACAGTCACTGCAAAGTGTTACAGGATGCTTAATTGAAGAAAATGGGACATCACTATTACTATACATTTTAACATTTCTTTACAATCAGAATAGGGGCACCGGGTGGCCAAGTGGTTTAAGGTGCCTGTCGTTTCAGGTCACCGACATATCACCCGTGTCCGCGTGGGTTTGAGTCTCAGGCTTGAATAATGTGGGTATGTGAGAAAGCTTGTCAATAGCTTCCTTGGGTCGGTAGTTTTTCGGGGGTCCACAAGATATGTTGGCCGCCATTTATAGCAAGCATATCATATGCTGACAAATGGCATTAAACCCACAACAACAAGCATAATACCATTTCCCCGGAACCAGGTCAAAACTTACCCAAGTCAAGCATACATTTGTCCCCGACCCCATTTCAACTTTAAACATGTTTTGGCCAACAAAACTTTATAGCTGACCACCCATTATACGATTGCCCCCTCCCTTCTGCAGGCACCCCTAGAATAGGCATGACTGATTTTAGATTGATGTTCTTTGATCCATGTAGAAACGATACTGAGTAATGTAAGAACATTTTGGCCTTTGAAATTTCCTTTGATATTGAGAGCCTTTTAAATAATTTAATTTAGAATATGCCAATACCATAGTCTAAGAGGTGTAACTTGCAAATCAAATCTGTATGTAAGGGATAAGAAAATAAACAGTACCAATTTAACAGGTAGATAGGGAAAATGTGATAATACTCGGAAATAGTACATGTGAATATGTATACGTGAGTCGCTTACTGTGAAATTTAACTGTTCAATAAAAGAGAGAACACAGAAACCGCCACAAATTAAATTAGATTTAGGTGTGAGTTTACAAGTGTGTCAGCCTATATTCCCAGTTCACCTGTCGGTAAGCAATAAATCTGATTTGTGTTAAAAAAAAATCCATTTTATAGGACTCCCGTGCAAACATCTGCATGGTCACTTCTTGCAATACAGTTGTAGAACAGTGAGCGTCTCTTTGAGAATATAATTAGCACAAAGTTATAATACTGACAACATCGCAGTCAATGATCAAAAGGTGCCGCAAGTTCATTTGGATTTAGGTAAATTGTTGCAGGTGTATAATCATATTTTTCGAGTTCATTTTGTCACTGAGCTGATTAATGTTAAAGTTTACTTGGATTTTAATGCACATAAATATTCTATAGGCCTATTACTCTTAAAATCGCTGGTATTTAACAACAAGAGAGACACAAAAATTATCACTGATGACTCCAGTTGATCAGTTGCATGAATCTTTGCGTCAAAGCAGAATGCGCCATTTTTGTATAGCTGGTGAACTGCCAAAACTATTATAATTTGTTATAAATCGCAAAAATCGGTTAAATTTTGGTATGGTAAGGTTTTGACGTTATGACTTTGGTAAGTTTCGGCATTTATAGGTACGTTTTGACCTGGGTACATTTTTTTACATGAATACCTTTTGACTTGAGTACGTTTCAGTCAGGGGGCCCTGAGTGGCCGAGTGTCTGCGTGGGTTCGAGTCTCGGGCTCGGCCATTGTGGTTATGTGACAAAGCTTGCCGGTAGCTTCTCGTGGGTCGGTGGTTCTTTCCGGGTTCTCCCGGGCTATTCCTCCACCATTAATACTGGCCGCCATGTATAGCCTATCTTGTGCTGAACAATGGCGTTAAACATTATGACAATAACAATAACAACGTTTCAGTCAAAGTACGTTTTGACTGTAAATTCCATTCCCCAACCCACCTGTGCAAAAGTGTACTTTACCACTAGCCCTTAAGTAACAACTTATCACGAGTGTTGTTGAGGATATTTCAAGTTCCCAACCACCCCCTCCCACGCCTCATGTTCAGAGAGAGAGAGAGAGAGAGAGAGAGAGAGACTTTGTTGTCTGTATCTGTTTAGTTTATACTTCCCACACAAATGTAAAATCAACAACTTCCTCTACCGCTCATTACAAATCTTAAATCCAGTGTTCAACTGTTCATCGTTGATTCACTACTGAAGACTATCGCAAACACGTAAGAGTGTTTTTGTAGAAACAAGATAGCTCTTTCTTCTGCACTATATCCAGACTGCTACCTATATATAGAAATGCCCACTGACATTAACCAAGCGATCAAGGGTTTTCGATAAAGGAAAACAGTATGAGATAGGTTAATTACTAGGAAGCATTATAGCGTAGTCAAGTATGTTAGCAAATATAAATGACTGAACTAGAGCAGTAGTTAATTAAATCTGAGATGAAACTAAGCATCACCACCATGGATTTGGGACAATTATATTGTTCTGATACAGAAACCTAGAAGACGCCGTAACGGAAAAAGCCGGTCCAATGAGAAAGTTGCAGTTGAAATTTCAGTGTCGAGAATTCTACTTTCATATGTTGAGTTAGATTGTTGATATTGAAAGTTGTTTATCATATATCAAGTTTTGCAACTTCGTCTGTTGAATTATATAACAGTGGTTGAAAGTTCTATTTTCTGTGTCGAGTTTTTAGATTTTAACCGTTCAATTGCACAGCTGAGGTTGTGATTTCGAATGTTATATCTTGAGATTTCCAGTTTCACATGTTGAATGAAACTTTTTATGTTGAAAACTTAATTTCTTACCTCAGGAAATCCCCATAAGTATGGAAGACATTGTTTTATGTGTACTCCTGTATTATTTATTGCACTGTTTTATTCCTTGTGATATTGTTTGCATGTATTTTGTATTCTGGTGACATTGATTACATTACATGTAATTTGTATTCTGTGTGATGTTGATTAAATTACATGTATTTTGTAATGCTGTCGTGGAATGATCATCTGATCTATAATCTGGCGAATGGACTTGCTCTCTCGAACAGCTGCCTAAACAAGGTCTCCAGTGAATTTTATTATGTTTTGAATGTTTCTAAATTTTTGTTTTTTAATTTTCGTACTTAAATGCCCTATCATGAGAGGCTGTTTTCAGTTGTGTTTTAGGTCAGCTTCTCTTGCGTTGTTGGTCACGTGACAATACAGTTTTGTATGTAGATGCATCTAGGTGAGTACCACAAATATCGACTTAAAGTAGGTCACTGTAATCTTATTTTTACCCTTCCGTACTTCACTCACTTTTTATTTTCGAGACCATGTTAGTGGAAAGCCAGACATAACAGTCAATTTTCCGAAGGTGGCATCTGCGTTGTCAACAGTCACGATTTTACTATTACAGTTGGCATACACAATTATGACCCTAAAACAATTCATTATAAAACAGGCCACTTTCACCTAATGTTTAAGTTTACAGAAACTGTGCGATAAAGCATCCATAACTCCTTAATTGATCCTCATCAAACTTGGAACTCGTCATTATAAAGCCATGACAATTCAATCTGTGACATGCTTGCTCATTCCTGTGACCTTGGAGACAAGGTCACAGTCGTATAAGGTTTTACAGTAAGGCTTTGGTTGAGGTGTTTTCGTTTACTTATATTTCATAAACTTCGTGATGCATTTTTTCAAATGAGACATAACGATGCTAAGATTTCATTTGTTGACACTTGCCCTTTGATATTAGGGTCATGGTCTTAGTCATAGAAAAGTTGCGTTAAGGTTTTCGTTAAAGTTAATTTTAGTTGCTGGCTTTGATTCTGTTGTTGTTTTTATTTTTGATTACATTTCCTGAACCACTGGATGTTTATTCTTCATAACTGGGACGAATCATTACAAAGATAAGGCAGTTCTGTATCATGCGCTCTCGTCCATATGATTTTTGGGTCACAATTACAAAGAAAATTTAGAGTAAGGTTGCTGTTAAAGCTTTTTTCTTTCATTCGCTTTTATTTCCTAAACACCTTGGTGGATGTTGTTCATACATTGAATGAATTGGTATAAAGGCAAGAAAATTACTACATGCGACTTTTGGGGATTGGGGTCAAGGTCACACGTTTTACATCATTGTGTTGATTGTTATCTCAACACACAGGGGTTGGCCTTCTTGTGTTTTATTTACATTCTTGAACATCCTACTTGGTGTCGAGATACTTCTATGCGAGTACAAGACTCTAATACCAAATATGACCTTAAAATGAAAGATTAGCAAAATTGTGACAAATAAGTCAATGCACTAGAATTGTGCGCAACAAATATACTGTTATATGCCAAGGGGTCTCTTTACTGAGCGAATCAAACACTTGCGTGGGTTTGACTCGAAGTCCCTTGTTTTCCCCTTATTTCCAATGACTTCTCTACAACAATCGTTGTCAACTGTAAGTCCTCATAACGCGCTTTGACTATAAATAATTTTCCTTTAATCAATCAATGACTACAAAATATACAAACTCCACATCTGCATCGATGCGTTTCTTGTTTTCAAGTGTTCTTTTTCCACATCCAATTTACCACCATGACCAGTATTATAAGCCTCTCCAACAGCCTGCAATGGGAGTGATGCTGCCCTATATTATACCATTCATGTATTCATCCTTGGAGGATTCTGTTTTCTGTGAAATTATTTGCAAAAACATTTTGCTCTAACTCGCCAATCGATTAAAATCCATTTGATTTGACTTTTAGTGACAAATAACTACAGTCTAGTTCTGGACCAAACACGAATCCGAACAAAGAATCTGAGAGCAAAGATTCAAATTAGAAAACCGTTCTGTTTTCTCTGAACTGCCATACATCTGCTATAAATAGAATATAATGATAGTGTTAGGAAAGTACATGCAGGTCTATTGTACTCTTGTACAAAAGCCACTAGACATCACCTATAGAGCACTATAGATTGGTTCTCTAACAAACATAAATCATAACAGAAACCAGCCTGCTTCTTGGAAATAGCTAATATAAACAGAACTTATTAATACTGTTAAGAAAGTGCATGCAAGTCTGCGGGCAAGTGTACTCTTATGTCGTATTTTAGTACAAGCCGTCTTTTCTAGAATATATGTGGGATTAATGTAATGTTAATAAAAATGAGGAAGCAACTTCTTGATTATTTTGGGGGAGGGGGATATACCCACATGAGCTCGTATCATTGCTTACAATTTAACTATCAGTTCAATAACTTTAAATTTCTGAGTGCTCATGATCAAACCTATATTTATCAGTATAGATGAAACCTGGATGACAGCTTTTGTGTGTCACGGAATTGTATAAATCCCTTCATTTATTAAATACATATACTCGGGTTTCGTTTTTTATGTACAACGATAGCCGAGGGTGGTTTATGTATATTGTACAATATTTCGAAACAGTGAGTTCGGTTCATCCTATGCCGCACGTGCGAAGTGCTTTCGATAGGAAAAACCGAATACTTCCAGCGCACAGATGATGTAGGGCTGCATCGTCTGTGTATAAATGACCACACACCAAATCATCAGTCGGCCTTTGGAAAAAGTGTACCAAATCGTGTACCAGAAGCGAGTACGGCTTCCCAACCATTTCACTTTACCTTACGGACACACTGGGATAAACAATGATTCTAAGACGATAGTCACTAACAAGAGGGATGACTTCGACACAGCAAGAATCGAGTGAGAGACCCACTGAGAACTCCAAGTTCAAAACATACCATTTTCCTGTCTTCTTACCTGACTATTGTAATTGTGCCAGTCGATTGAAACGTTTCAGAAATGGCCCATGGATAGGGAAAGATTACCTACTGCGAATGTTTTAGCTAAAACAGGATTTGTCTACTTGGGACCTGGGACTGGATGGGGATACGACGTAGAGTGTTTCAGTTGTGGTCTGAGGTTGCGTATAGATTGATATATTTTTAAAGATTCAGCTATCCTGGAACATACTCGATGGTCTCCTCACTGTCCTTACTTCTCTATGGCCTTTCCACCCATCACACTACGGTACAGGTATGACGGTACCTTAGAGAAGGTAGAACCGTTGTCCAGGAAGAAAAAAGGAAGACATCCAAAACTAGGCATAAAAAAGGAACGATGTACAAGCTGGAGACTTCATTACGACTAGTATAAAAAGGGAAAACGTCCAAGACCGATAGTTCATTGTAACTGCAGACACCAAGCGAGAAAGATGAATCCTTTCAAACAGCAAGTATTAAGCGAGAGAAAACTCGAGTGCAATGCTGTGCCTTGCGATTGCAGGGATGCCGTGCGCTGTGACCTCAGCGATTCAGTACCACATCATGGGAACTTTGCTATCACTACTACCATACCTACCTTGGAAAGTGATGCTGTGCGTGTCAAACCTGACGTATGGGAAAGCGATGACACTCGTTATCGTACACCTTTTCACTTTACTGGTTTTCAGTGTCAATGTCATTCTCCACGTGAAACCATGCGCCAACCACCATACAGATATCATCCAACCCTGAGCAAACTTCTGCGGATTTCACATTACCCTCATCGAAATGAACCCGTGAAAGAAGAATATGATTTACCTGTGCGTTTGCCTGAATACTGTGACTTTGAAAGTCGATTCCAAACCTTCCAAGGAAAATGACCAAAATATCTGGGAGGACCTACCCCCGAAGAATTAGCCAGAGCTGGATTTATCTACTTGGCCGATGGGGATAAAGTCAAGTGCTTCAGTTACGGTGTGTCACTTCACCAGTGTGAACAGAAAGATTCCGCTTACTTGGAACATGCTCGATGGTCTCCGCACTGTCACTACCTACCTTTAGTGGGACCTTAGTAATCTTTGAATGGATACTTTACAAAAGAACATTCGTGGTTTGTCTGTGGAGTTGAGATAACGCATTTACCGAGAGTTGGTCAAAATACAAATGAAACGCAAAGAACAACTGCATCCGTTACGTCACTGATGTTGGAACCACTGGTACCTGAATGGTATAAGAGGACTGATTCATTTCAAAGCGTTCCAATGGTCAGACATTGAGGAATCACGTGAGATTTATAAAGGTTTGGAAGCCACTCATTCTACTTACAAGGTGATCCTAATACACCGAATTTCATCGGACGAGTTAGAGGATTACCAAACTCTTTTACACCAACAAATCTTAGTTCAAGAGGAAACTTCTGTACGACATGTGCTGTGTGAGTTAGTGACTAAACATTTTGGTGCGGTACTGAAATAAAACCGATTCTGTTCAAAAAGTACACTAATTACCTTACACCAAAGAGGGTATAAAAACTGAATACCATGCCAGGACCTTTATCAGTTGTGATATAACCGATTCCGTGGAAGGAAATCAATGACAATATTCAAACTGTGGAGGATTACCATTGCATTTTGCGAGGACTGTGTCCATTGAATTGGGGTCGCCATATGATGTGTATCTTAGTGACTTGCTTTCTGGGATTTCGTTTACCAGACGATTCATTCTGGACTCTTTACGAACAGTATATACCACCAAAAACATTTGGTGTTTCCTTTAAATGAGCACGTAAAACTCGTTCTGTTAAAAGCATTTTGCTTTCATCTGCAAACTTTTCGACCTCTGTTTGAAGAAAAGTTTCTTTGTGAAAGTTTAGCCACTCCGGATGCTTACGAAGATGTGTGTATAGTTTGTGACTTACACTCTCACTGGAAAGATGTACGTGACTGGAAAAGTTGGGGTTTCGAGGCTTCGACAAAAGAAGTGGCTTACATTGCCCAAGATTTGTGTTATGCATTTAAAGGAAAAAGTGAACTTAAAGTGTCCAGTGAAAAAGGTAACTTTTAAACCTGTGTTACTGCAGTGCCAGAAGAAGCCGACACCGATGAAAACCATTCCCTTCAGGACAGTACTGTCATCGACATCGACATTCCCGAAAGACCATTCCGGGAGGACCCCTGTGTAACTGTGCCAAGCGTAGAGACTCTAAAAACATTACAAACTGTCCCTAGGACACCATGTACTTAACCATTTGGCTCTTATGTATTTTTGTCTTTCGTGTTGAATGTTAAACACGTGTTGAAATAAACGTGTCCTGACAAAAGTATAAAAACTATTGTCTTGTCTGCCTTGGTGTCAAAAGTGACATTCCCTACACTATGGCTACCTCTGCTGTCTCTGCTCCCTATTCCTTCACTTTCAAAGTCATCGACGAACACTTAGATTGTGCCAGTTAGGATGCATTGTACCTTCGCCATCCCTTTAACATGTTAATTGCCGGAACCACCGGTTTAGGCAAAACCGAATTTACCAAATGTTTGATCGAACATAAACATCATTTGATCGATCGTCCACCTCAACGGATCGTGTGGTGTTACAAAGAGTGGCAATCGGCGTACAGCCTCCTGCGAGAAAGTCAAGTCGATTCCATCGTGTTTGTGAAAGGCATTCCTAGCGAAGACGACGGGATCGTGTCTGACCCCAGTCACACCCATCTAGTCATCGTCGAAGACATGTTAGGAGACGACGAAGAAGAAATTAAACCGTGGTTTACGCGCAAAGGGCACCATCGTAATGCCAGTGTCATTTACATCACCCAAAATTTGTTTCAACAAAGTAAAGCCCATCGCACCATCAGTCTCAATGCTCATTACGTGGTCTTGTTTAAAAGCCCTAGAGATAAATCGCAAGTGCAAGTCTTAGCCAAACAGATAGGAACGCCTTGGCTGACACATGCGTACGAAGATGCCACTCAAACCCCACATGCTTATTTACTCGTGGATTTAAAACCCACTACCCCGGATTATTTGCGATTTCGTACCCATTTGTTTCACCACTGGTGCCAAGACGGAGGGCCTGTCGTGTACACGTCCCCGTCGACTTAACAACAACAACAACAACAAGAACAAAAATCTATAAGAAGCTCGGACAGAAGACATCCTTTCAGTCTCATCTTCCCGTCAAATTGATTCGTGCCTTGTACGGCATCAGGCGCGAACAAAATCCACAAATACGTGCTCGTGTCTTAGAAGCCAGTCTCCAAAAGTCTTATGATGGTTTACGGTGACAGCACGTCAATTACTGCAAGGCATCATTCACATTCCACATCAAACCAAACGCTTTTATGACAGAAACAAAGTAGCCTTGACGCAACTGGTGGATCCCCGAATCGACACTCAAACAAAAAAAAAAATCATTTTGAAACCTGGAGGTAGCGGTTCTCTAGGAGGTGTCATCATTCGCTCCCTCTTAAAATGGGATTCCAATGCCCCTAAAGTCCTTCCCCCCCCCAAAAAAAAAGAAGCCACTCCCCGACGTACCCAGAAGAAAAAGAGCAGTGGTGTCAAGACCAGGTCACAGCCCCAGGAAAAGAAAAATCCCCAGAAGAAGAAAAACAAAAGGCCACATAAAAGACCCCAGAAAGCAGCTTCTAACCACAAGAGAGGCAATGCGGCCAGGACACAACCTTACATGCCCAAATAATGACCTGCAGCAACGATGATCGCGTCTCAAGTACCCTCAGGTTCTTCCAGTTCTCCGTTGCTGGTGATGCCAGCCAAACCCAATTTGACACGCATCTTTCCTAATTTGATGAAAAAATGGAAACCCGTGTCTCCAAGAACTTCTCCTGCAGCGGTGACACCCTCCTCCTATGTAGCTGCAGTGGCAGTTGCTCAGGAAGTACCTGCCCCCAAAATCAAAGTTCAAGAGAGATCGGACATGTTACAGAGTTTACTGGATTTATCCAAGCAAGAACTGTCCCGATTTAGTCCTTTGTGAACCCCTTCACGACGCGTGATGCCTGCCATGAAAATGATACTACGAACCGACAATCAGTGGCGACGCATTCCAGTATAAAAAGACCTCGGTAAACGATGGTGATTAATGTTTTTGTTTGCTCCTGAACACCCAAAGTTGTCCCCTCAAAGAAATGCATACCACTACCATCGTCATTCTCCTGTCCAGAAAGGAAATGGAAAAAGAAAAAGACAGTCTCGTCGTTTAAGCCGACATCCGAAAAATTGCTTAGCCAAGCATCGACGTCAACCTCTGAAAAGACACACACGTATAAAGAAAAAGAGAAGCAACCAAAGGGGAGGATTTATATTTTTAACAAAGAATTCGTAGATGATTTCGTCAAAAAGATAGATTGCAAGCCCTTTGGCCTACTCCAAAAAATAAGATAAAAGGACGCATGTCGAACCATGGACTTCAGTGTATTTTGTGCACCAAAGATGTCCCCTCAAAGAAGTGCACACCATCACCATCGCCGTTCTTCTGCCCAAAAAGGAAAAGGAAAAAGAAACGGACAGTCTCGCGATTCGAAGAAACGCTTAGCCAAAGCATTGACGTCTACCCCAGAAAAGACACACTTGTCCAAAGAAAAAGAGAAGCAACCAAAGAGGAGGACTGTATGTCGATATAGGTAAAAAAGTCGTCACATTTTTGACGAAGCGATAGTCCACAAAAAGATAAAAGGGCGTGTACCAAGTCATAGACGTCAGTGTATCTTCCGTGTGTGTCCCGGAGCAAACAAAGAAACAAATATGTCACCCTCCAGAAACCGTCCCTCTTCTACCCCCCAAAGGAAAGAAAAGGTAAGGACTGCCTCCTCGTATAGTCAAACATTGTGACGTGTTGTCCGTCCTGTCCAAAGCTTTTCCACCCATGCGAAAACAACTCATTCAAACAGCCTCCTAAGACGTAATCGATGCCGTGTGCAAATGTTGTTTGAATGTCTTGAAAGGAACGATACCTTTGTCTAAACAGCAGAAAGAATGCTTAGCCATGCATCGACACGTGCTTCGCAAAATGGTCCCAAAGAAAATCCCCATCCGTCAAAAGAAAAAGATGTTGGTCCAACACGAAGGACTTTTACCCGTGTTAGTACCTATTGTCAAAGGAATAGTGGGACCAGTGTTGGGACTCCTGGGAGATATTTTTGTAAAAGGAGGATTCTGGAGTTTAATGATCTCAGACGTGACCATTGGAATCCGATGGAAGGACGAAAACTAACTTTAGTGCCTTACAAGCGATGGATGGAATTCCATCGTGGGCAAGAACAACGGACCCCACATTTACCTCCCAATCTTCATTTGATGGAGATGTCCCGGGTACAACACGAATTGCAATCGTTGATGGATCTCAGCGATTTTTCCGAAACGGAAAAATCGCAACGGCACGGTGAACTGTTGGAACGACTTCAACTCTTTCACCAGAAAGTTTTAGACGAAACAGCTCTGCCAACTATGAAAGATTTTAAAACTCTGATGAAAAGTCCATCACCACCACTGCCACCACTCCCACCGGTCAAGACAGACGCAGCCCCACGGATGCGTGAGGAAGAAGAGGCACGAAAAGTCTTTCAAACACCGTCAGCAGCTCCCAACCCTAGTAAGATTGCAGTGTCCTTCTTGACCCTTCCCCTACACCCCAACGAGAAGAACACAAAGTATGAGTCAAAATGATGATGTCCACTCCTTCTTCGACAGAAGTAAAAAAGAAAGAAGGAAAACCAGAAGTGAAAAAATAAAAGATGACCAAAGCCATTCCATTACCACCACCACCATTACCCTCGACTGCCACTCCCGTGGCACATCAGACACGTAAAGCCGTTTGCAAACCACCCCCACACCCCATCCAGAGTTGCATCAGCGAAGAATGGTTCACTTATTAAAAACCAATTCCTGATGGAGAAGGTGTTAGCCAGCATTTACTACGATCCATCCAATCCTGCAGGTTACGGGGGAGGTCAGAAATTGTATCGTGCTGCCAAAACTCGACTGAAAAGTGTCCGTTTACTTCAAGTGCAACGATGGTTACAAGAACAAGCCACGTACACCTTACACAAACCCATTCGCCCAAAATGTTCCAGAACATGCGACTGTGACTGTCCCCAAGAAAGGTGGAGTGTTGACGGCAGGAGACTGGGTGCGCATTGGCAAAACCAAACGTACTTTCGAGAAAGGTTACTTACCCAACTGGACTACCGAATTGTTTCGTTTCACTGGACGTGTGCGTGGCCGTCATCCTGCTGTCTATAAATTGGAAGTCATGAACGGGGAAGTGTTAAGAGGAACGTTTTACTAGCCAGGGTTACAACGCGTGACCAAAAAAGAAGACGAAGTGTACGACATCGAAAGTATCCTTGAACGAAGAACCAGTAAAGTTTGAAAACGACGTGTCAAAGAAATCAAAGTAAGTTGGAGAGGAAATTCTCCCTCCTTTGATTCTTGGATCGATGCTTCGCAAATCATCGACTATAAAAAGAAGTGACCATCATGCCCTTCAACTCAGCCACAGCTACCACTGTGACCACTCCTTCACCCAGTTCTTCTCTGCAAGATCTACAAAAGCAACCCTTGTGGGTATGGTGTGGAGATCGTGTGCCTAAAACGCAAATCTTCTTTTTCTGCCAAATCTTTGTAGTGTATTGTGTCATCGGTGCTGCCATTGCCAATTTGAGTTTGCAACAAGAGACAAACAATTGTGGACCATTTTACTGAGCAGTAGCATAGGTTACCTTCTCCTAATCCTTCCCTGAAATATTCTTCTTATGGTAACAATTGGAGCCTTGCGTCCAACATCAGTCACCCTCACAATAGTCACAATAACAACCACAATCCTCTTTTAGACACTCCTCTGACCTCCATCGACCCCTCGGACACTACACCTCTGGAATTATGAACAACCAATTTTACTTAACGTTACGCAGTGACAGTTCTATGGAGGTGTTTCCCGATAACACATTATGCTGTTTCACGGTCAAATTACCTCAGGCCATCCAACTTGATCAAGAAGCCCATTGGGAAATGGCTTTGGTGGAAATGATTCACCCTACACAAATCAAAAACATCAATGAAAATCAAAACACTTTTATTGTGGAAGTTCATGACGAGCGAATGCAACAAAACTTGAATGAACACGCAACTGCAGGTGACTCTATGAAAACACAGGACCCCAAAACTAAACGGTCCACTTATCGGTCGAGAACTCCCCCAGGCTATTATTTTAGCGCCCAACATTTGGTGAACACGATTGCTACCAAATTCAATACACAGTTTGGCAAAGCCTTAGAGACAGCCAGAAAAAGTGTCACCCTCGAGTACCACAAGATAGCTCTTCGCTTGCTGATAAAATTTTCACAGAACAAAGTGTTGGGCATTACATTTTGTCCTGAATTGTATGGTATTTTGGGTGGAGACCCCAAGTTGATCAAGATTAGAAACGAAATATCAGCCATTCCCAGCAACTTGGATTTTGGGAAATATTTTCGATTCCCTGTACAAATGAATCAAGGACTGAATTTGATCCTTGTCTACTCCGGTGTGGTGGAGTACAACGTAGTGGGACACACCTCCATACAGTTACTGCGGGTCATTCCGTTCAAAGTGGATTTTGCCACAACCGCTGACGAGGAAGGTGAAACACCTATCACGTTCACCGCGAATTTGTACATCCTCACTATTTGCACGTCAGAAAGTCGTATTTCGACACTGTCAACATTACTATAAAAGGAGATCTGGGGAAAAATATTCCCTTCACCAAAGGGCAAGTCACAGTGAAACTCCATTTTCGAAAACGATTAATCTAACCCCTTGTCAGTCATGTATCCCGTGTACCAAGGAGTCGCTCGACAGTGAGGACATGGTTTAGGAGATATGCTGAAATCGGCGTTTTATTTGGTGGATCCTGTTTTGAAACCGATGGTGACACGGGGATTGCACGCCTTGAAAGATGCCGCTTTGACGCAAGGCAAAGAATTTCTCCAAGATGTCATCATCGACAAGCAAAATTCCAAAGAAGATTTCTTGAGAGCGGGCAAAAATGTCTTGCTTCAAACAGGCAAAGACATTTTTGGGCCGACGAGAAACTCCTATAAATGCCCCGGGCACTGCTGAGTCAGACATTCCTACGTCCCTGACACCACAGCAAGGACAAGGCAGAAAGAGACGACGATGAAGACACCACTTCAGAGGACGTCACACCCCCAGAGCTAGAAAGACCAAGAAAAGAAGAACCGTCCGAGACTTAGACGTTTTTGATTATTAAATCACAAACTGAGAGAAAAAATGATGCACCGAGAGTCTTGAGCCTGTTTCAAGTCGGAACTGGATCTGTTTGATATGCCATCCACCATGATGACGATGCAAGAATCCCAATGGGTAGAATTTCATCCCGTCTCCTATTTGACGGATTCAACCCCCATCGAATTTGAAATCAAAGGTCAGCCCGAAGATTACATCGATCTGAATAGCAGTTTCTTGTTCCTGAAAGTCAAAGTGATCAAAACGGGCGACAACGCTGCAGGAGCCGACACCAGAGTAGCTCCCGTCAACAATTTCATGCATTCCTTGTTCAGCGAAGTGGATTTGTCCTTGAATAACAAACTGATCACAGTAGCATGGATACTTACCCTTATCGAGCGTACCTGGAAAATCTCTTGACGCACGGAAAAGAGGCCAAGAACACTCATCTGGATGCTTGCGTGTATGGAAACCCGACACAGCAGGTGAGGACAAGTTTAACGAGACAACTGTAACAGCAGATGACGATCCTCACAATGTGAGTTTTAAAGACCGTAGAAAGAAAATCCTGCAAGGACGTAGTTTAGAACTGATGGGTCGTTTGCATTTGGACATGTGGTTGGAAGAAACGTATTTGCTCAACAGAGTGGATATCCGCCTGAGACTGAGTCTCAGCAGTACCGCTTTCCGTTTGATGGCTCGTGCCAACGTGTACAAAACCATCATCCAAGAAGCCAGACTTTACGTGCGACGTGTGGAAGTGTTTCCTAAAGCGGGAAACAACATCAACCACACTTTGAGCAGAACGACCGCCAAGTATCCGATACAGTGTGTAGAAGTGAAAACGTTGACCATTGCTGCTGCGCTCCGATCCAAGATCAAAGATCATCTGTTCCAAGGACAGTTACCCAAACGTTTAATCGCTGGCATCGTTAGCAATGCAGCCCTCAACGGAGCCGTCACTGCCAATCATTTTCAGTTTAAGCACTACAGCGTGTCCAAGATAGAAGTCCGTCGCGATGGCAAGACCTTGTGTACCAGACCCTTCGAACTTAACTTTGCCCAGAAGAATTACTTGAGATCGTACTTGTCCCTGAACGAAGCTACCGGACAGCTAGGAACCAACACCAGCCACGGCATTTCGTACGAAGGTTATGCAGGAGGTTACGCTTTGTGGGTCTTTGATTTCACTCCAGACCAAGACAGCCACGAGGGACATTTCCACCCTATAAAATCTGGTTAGCTTCGTGAGGAACGTCAGTTTGCAGAAGCTCTCGCCGAGACGGTCAACGTCATCTTGTATTCCGAATTCGATAATACGATAGAAATCAACAGTTTGAGAGAAGTCATTCTAGACTATTAGAATGGAAGACTGTGATCTCTCTTTGAAAGGTGGAGAATCTTTGGAAATGGAAGCAGATCCCCAAGACGAAAACGAAGAGGACGTGGTGGTCACGTCCAGATGGCCAGAACAAGAATAACATTTAGTGTCCTGTTTTGCTAAACACCTGGCAGATAAAATTACAGAATTGACCAAGAAAGATTGATGTGGATGTCAAAACGATAATCCCAGTCAAATTCAATACGATAAATGTCTGATGATGAGTCAAGAAGAAAAATTAGACGAGTATCTGGACGACGCTTGGGGTCTCATCTCGGAAGAAGTTGTGTTACATCAGTGGTATAAAGACTTGTGTGATCATTCCTCTCCTCCATTCACTATTCTGAAGATCTATCGCATCGAAGCTCTCTTATCGCAGAGTTCGGAGACGAAGCGAAGAAACGGTTACTTGTCAGAGATTTTCAAGCAAAAGGTCAGAACTGAATAGATAACTTATGATTACCTGTGAAAAAACAAGAAAAAAAAAAAACAACAAAAAAAACAAAAAACAACGAAACAATAAATGGATACCTGAGAACTTTATTAGCGTTTGAACAACAGTTCATACACTGCTTCTTGGAATCCTGTCGTGTGTGATAAAGATGAACTTCCTCATCGCAAATCTCAATACCATCAAGTTTATGTCATCAACACGGAAGACAGGTATCTCCCAGGCGCTCACTGGGTATCCGTCTACTTTTCCCACGATGAATGTGTGGAGTATTTCGATTCATATGGATTACCACCTTTAGAAGACGACATCACTGATTTTATGAGAAGAGATGCCCAGACGACACGATTCAATAATATGAAATTACAAGGCACCGATTCTATGTTGTGTGAATAATATTGTGTGTATTTTTTTCATCAACGCAGTCTTGGATATTCCTTAGAACATTTACTGACTTATTTTGCTAGTAACTCTTCTAGAAACGATGAAAAAGTAGATCAATGATTTTGTGACCGTTATGGCTATCTGTTGTCTTTAGCTAGGAAACGTAGTGTACATCAATGGCCCAATGATTTTCATCAGTGGAAGTCTAACATAATTTCACAACGTTGTCAACCTTGTCGAAAATAATTTGTTTGATGTTATATGAATTGTTGTTTTTTACTTAAGTAAACATTTGTTAGTAAAGTAAAAAAAATGTTGATGTTATATGAATTGGTAGTGGTTTATTGAATAAAAAATGTTGTGTTTTGAAAAAAAAAATGAGGCTGTCGTTCCAATACACATTATCATCAGTCTTTCCAATCGCCACCTCCTCAAAAATACCCAAATGGAGATTGGATAAAGCCGACTGGCATACATTCAACTCCTCACTTTCCGGCATAACTATAGCAAATTTGCATGACGAAGATATATATATATATATATATATATATATATATATATATATATATATATATATATATATATATATAACAATAACATCCTTGAAGCTATAAATGCGGTTGCCATAAAAAAAATCCCTAAAACAGGAAAAGGGAACAATTCAATTACAAAATCGTCCATCCTATGGTGGAACGATGATTCCAAAAATATAATCAAAGAAAAGAAGAAAGCCCTTAACAAATTCCGGCACACAGGTCAATCAACAGATTACATGGAATATAAATCCAAGGAAAAACAGACAAAGCTTGTTATCCGAAGAGCAAAGGAAACATCATGGCAAAAATACTGTTCCACCCTTGAGATTAAGCAATGCAATTCCAAACAGGTTTGGAGACAAATAAAAGCCATGAGAGGCAACAATAGTAACAGCATACCCAAGATCAAAGATGCGACAACTAACAAAGATAAAGCTGAACAACTGGTAAAACATTTTGCCGGAATGAGCAGCAATAACAATCAATTTCAGACACACCGAGCAACAGTAGAGCATAAGTATCCACATCTTTTCACTGACTTTGATCCCAAAAATTCCCATCTTAATGCTAATTTTTCCATTGAAGAATGGAAAATAGCTATCAGAGGCAAAATATCCACCTCACCAGGAGCAGATAATTTAGGATATGAAATTTATTAAAATATCCCACCCAATATCGAAGAAATCATGCTAGACATGATAAATAAATCTTGGAAAACAGGACAAATACCGAAAAAAAATGGAAACAAGCTATAGTCATCCCAATTCTAAATGCCGGTCAAGACTCAACTGAACTATCATCCTACAGGTCAATCTCACTCACTGACACTATATGAGGTGATGGAGACAATGATTAACAACAGACTTTAACACCACCTTGAAAATAACAACCTTATCTCAAAGAACCAAAGTTACTTCCGTAACAAAAGATCCACCTTGGACCAACTAGTAAGGCTCGAGTCGCGTATTAAACTAGCATTTAACGATAAACGAAAATGCGATCGACATCTCATAGTGATTTTTCTAGACCTTGAGAAAGCCTTTGATCTGGTTTGGACCGATGGCCTTATCGCTAAGCTGAACCGTTATGGGATTAATGGTAACATGCACAAATGGATCCAAAACTTCCTAAAAGGAAGACACATTAGAACCAGAATAGGGGATCAATATTCAGAAAATCACGAATTAGAGAACGGCACCCCTCAAGGAAGTGTATTAAGCCCAACCCTCTTTAACATTATGATCAACGGCTTAGAACATGTTATCTTAGAAAAATCGACTTATCGCAATTTGCTGACAACAGTGGCATATGGAAAGCGGGCAACCCATACAGCCAACAACTAATCGTTATCTACAAACCAGTCTAACACAAATTGGTAAATGGGCTGACATATGGGGGTTCAAACTATCAAAAAGAAAAACAACTGGAATCTTATTCTCCCCTAATGCTAGATACATGATAGAACCACCCACCCTGTACATACAAGGCAAACCCGTCCTATTTGAAAAAAATAGCTAAATTCTTGGGTATGTATTTCGATCAACATCTCACATGGAAACACCACATTACCGAATTAATACGCAAATGTAATGGTGACCTAAACCTCCTCAAAAACATCAAAGGCTTAAAGTGGGGAGCCGACCAAGACACGCTCGTAACGCTTTATAGGGCCCTAATTAGGTCAAAATTGGACTACGGGTTCCAGATCTATGCCACTGCCAAACCTTTCCTCCTCAAACAGCTAGACATAATCCAAGCCAAAGCGTTACGTATATGTACTGGTTCCCTTAACAACACTTCCAAAGAAGAACTTCAGATCCTCACAGGCGAAACATTATTAACACTGAGAAGAGAAGAACTGACCCTAAGATACGCAGCCATAATCTCAGTACATGACCCTAACCATCCCACAGGAGACATCATCAGCAGATGCAATATTCCGTTCAGCCAGAGACTCGTTCCCTTCCCACCCTCAGGAAAAAAGATCCATACATTAAGGAAAGAACTAAATATTAACAGCCTTCAAGTGGAGCCAATCCAACACCCAGATCCTATACCACAGGCATGCAAAAGTCCAAGTATAAACTTTCTAACAACAACCTTTGGCTCCAAACAAGACCAACCGCTAGAGATAAGATCCAAAATCCTAACAATAACTGACAATTCCTATAAAGAATTTGTCCAAATCTACTCAGATGGATCAAAATCAAAAGACCCAGACATAACTGCTGCAGCCCTAACTATCCCGGAATTAGATAAATGTTCTATATACACAGCAGAAGTTTGGGCCATATTTGAAGTAATAAAATTGGCAAACAACCAAATATTACACAAAATGCTAATAATTAGCGACTCACTTAGCGTTTTAAAATCCCTAGAAACCGGAAACTCAAAGGGGCGAGAAAACATCCTGAAAGAAACAAAATTGCTTCTTAAAAACATGATGAACAAGATCAAATTGTGGAATTCATGTGGGTGCCATCCCATATCAACATATCCGGCAATGACAAAGCCGACTTGGCGGCAAAAACCAAACTTAATGACCCAAACCCCACCCATATCGAGTAAAGCATCCCAGAAATATATAGCAAGACATCCAAAACAATCACATCAAAATGGCAAACTGCGTGGGATTCATGCCCCAAAGGTCGCATGCTGTACTCAATGCAAAAAATAGTGAGTCGCAAAACCAAAGCACCATTAACAACAAGAACAATCAACGAGTCATAAATAGGATACAAACTGGCAAAACTTTACTAGCAGGCAGTATGGGGAAATACATTCAACTTAATAAAGAAAGAGGAACCAATTGCCTCCACTGCCCCAATACCGAGGATCTCCAACACGTATTCAATATTTGCCCTAGATACAAAACACAAAGGGAAAAACTAGTTAGTACTCTCAAGAACACTGGTTCTACCTTGTGAGGTTTTGGTTGTGGGGGATTTGGGGGTGGGGTGCCTCCAATATTTATTTAAATTATTGTAGAAGTCCCACTCAGGCTCGATTTTGGTTGGAAGTTGATTTAGTGACAGTTAGATATACAGCTCCGAGCCACCAGTCAGCAATGCCGACGGTTAAATGAATAAAGATACAAAAAGGGTGAAGTTCAATAATGACAATTTAATAACAGTTAAAAGATCAATAGTTCAAATTTCCCAAATACAATTCTTCCGCTCGACCCTTTTCTAGCCTATCGCATCATTTGATTCGTAGTGTGAGAGATTTCCACCTGTCCTTGTGTACTACTCATCTGTGTATTCTTCTCTATCTCCTAATTCCCTCTCGTCCTCCCTGACTCCCTCCAAGTTCCTTCTCCTCCTCCTCTATTTCCTCCTCCAGACCACTTTCCTCCTCCTCCCCTTCTATCCCTCTTTCTATGTCGACTGCACGTTGTCGACTCCGACTGCACTGTCAGTCTCACTTCCGTCTCCCTCTTAGAGACTCGGGACTACTAACTTGCACCGGAAGTTCTGTCCCCGAAAAGCTTCCTTGTCGAAGTTTTTCCTTGTCTTACAATTCTGGTCCTAAGATCCCCGCCAACTTACGAGTGGCTTCTCTCGGAGTATCCTTTAGCTTAAACCCGCTAGATCTACTTCTCATAATCTGCCCAGGTATACTGATAAATTTACTGCACGTTTAAGCTAAAATTTCGATCTAAGGTTTACTCCCACCCCCTATCTTAATTCCAATTGGATGTCGCTGTGGACGGTCCCAATCAAACTTACTGACAATGTCTTCTCGCTTGCCTGTCTACGTGGCGGGTGAGAACACGCCCCGTTCACCCTGCGGGCTTCCCTTTGATCCCTGGACCCATGTTTTAACGTCTGGGTGTGAGGACGACAAGCCCTTTGACTGGCGGCTATTCTATGATCTGGGTGGCTGGCGACTTGCATACTCAATTAACACTACTTTCGGCTATGTTTACACATCAAACGCGGTCATAATATATCCAACTTTTGTACATTTCCTGATACCTGGACTGCGAAACGTGACATACCTGTTCCTACCCTGAATTACTATATCAGAACAACCCGAATCCAAATCTAACAAATGACTCTATCATAATATTCCTCAATGAGATAGATAAAGCAGGATAAATTTAGCATTATCCCAATATAGCATTTATAATCGACCTTTTGCAAGTTTTGACAAAACGTGGCGATCGTGAGACCAAACGGGGATGGATGGCATACTCGGCTCCCGAGACCACAGCAGCAAGATAAGATCCGTGCGCTGCTAGCCAAATAGGAAGCCCATAGGGGCTAAGGTGGTCATACGCCCCTGTCAAAAACGCCCGTTTATGACATAAATACCCTAAATACCAAAAACAACAAACCACTTTTTATTTCAAGGGAAAAACTAATCAGTTCTCTTAAGAACATTGGTTCTCGCTACACCTATCCTGAATTACAAGAGCAACCCAAACCCAAAGCTAACTAACGAATCCATACTAATTTTCGTCAGAGATAGATAAGTAGGAAAAATCTAATACTATCTCAATAAGCAATGCAATATAACAACTCAATAGGCAATGCAATAAGCAATAAGTAAATAAGTAATGCAATATAACTATTGATCCCATTCTTATACATTTATTTTATAAATTTTACAATTCATTGACCCTTATCAACCCCAACACCACCATGTTCGTTTCAATAATAACTCAAAATTGAAACAAAAATCCCACCCTAAACGAATCATATAACTGATGCTGATTCCATACAGGCGGCTATGAATTTACTAGACGCCTTTATGAATTTTTTCCGGGGTGGAGAAGTAGATGCGGAGGTTGTATACGGTATATCACCCAAGTCGGGGTGGTCCAGCCTGTACGCGGGCCGATGCTACACCTGCACCCATTACCTACTACGACACTGCAAGCGGCGTTAAAAGTATGATTCGTTAAGCAATGTAATACGACTGCAGGTATCCAAAAGTGGTCGGCAGCCAATCCATCCCAAGCACAACTATTAACAATTTCTCCCTTCTTTCTTCTACATCTCGTTGTTGTTGTTGTTGTTATAGGGTTTAACGCCATTTTTCAGCACAAGATAGGCTATACATGGCGGCCAGTATTAGTGGTGGAGGAAGAACCCTGGAAAACCCCGGGAAGAACCACCGACCCACGAGAAGCTACTGGCAGGCTTTCTCACATACCCACATTAGCCGAGCCTGGACTCGAACTCACGCAGACAGAGGTGAGATGGCAGCGATCCGTAACGGTCAGCGCTTTAGACCACTCGGCCACTCGGGGCCCCTCTACATCTCGTGATATAGTGGCTCATTAAACATAAGCAATCAAAACTGGCTCATTAAACTTAGTCATTATAAGGTGGCTTAAACCCTAGTCATCAGGACCAGCTGCACAATGCGGCAATGATTTGAGTAACTAATTTACTAAGTATAGCGTAAGACCCCAAATTAGCTTTATAAGGTGGCTAAAAACCAAAAGCCATCAGGCCCAGCCGCACAATGTGGAAACTAAACTAGCTGATTAAGATATAGGACCCAAAAATTAAATTTGTAAGGTGGCTAAACTCAGCCATCAGGTCCCCCGCACAATGCGGAAAACGTTAAATTTTAAGTAAGTTTCCCTAATTATTAACTTATTAAATAAAATTCCCAATAAAATCTCTTAGGTAGATCCACTATGCCATCTCTTCCACTACAAACAGCACAAATAATATTTTTCTAAATTATAAATATGGCAAGACGACACCATTTCTCATTCGGAAAAATGGGAACTGAAAAGAAACGATCCCGGATGTATGGCACCTTCCTCCTATACAGTCCGACCATCCTTTCCTCCGCCGGACATCTCGTACCCATGTGAGTGCGTGTGGGTCTATTCCCACTCACCACACGTCCCGTGGGACAATATTGTCTCGAAAATGGACGAATCAATTAGCACACGGTGTGTGCATTAAAGCGTTGGGGGACGCGGCACCATTCTGTCCCCCTCGAAAAATCAATCAGCCCCCTGTGGGGGCATTAAACGGTCGCGCATGCCCTAGTGGGCGAATGCGACCCAAATCCAACAAACTAACTAACTAACAGTCTGACCGTCCATTGTTAATGCGTCAACCTATGAAGATGCCTTCGAAACTAACCAAGCTGAACGAAGCCTACGTGAATTTACACCGAGTCAGGCAAAACTGGGATAGTGAAGCAAATCAAAAACCCTCTGCACTCCCAAGAGCAAGACTGAACTGGGAGCAGGACTGAAGCAGACGTTGTATCTGTGGTGCCAAGCCTGGGAGATGTCACTATCAACCGGGTGCATCTGAAGTTAAAAAAAGCCATAAAAACAGCCCTTCTCAGGGCTATCCAGATCTCTAAAAAAGAGAGACTGATCAATTGCCAATCATATGATTGTGTATTGTATATGTTTGTATGCGTGCGCGTACGTTTGTTGCTGTGTGTATCTGTGTGTTTGTGTTCGCGCTCGTACGTTTGTTGGTGTATATATTTGTGTGTTTTTATGCGTGCTCGTACGTTTGTGTGTTTGAATGTGTGTTGTTGTGCGCGCGTACTTATGTAGATAATATGTAATGGGTTATTTTCTTCCCTTCTGTGTGGGTTGTAGATATTGGGGTTATTTTCTTCCCTTCTGTGTAGATAGTAGATATTGGGGTTATTTTCTTCCCTTCTGTGTGGATAGTAGATATTGGGGTTATTTTCTTCCCCTCTGTGTGGATAATAGATATTGGGGTTTTTTTCTTCCCTTCTGTGTGGATAGTAGGTATTGGGGTTATTTTCTTCCCTTCTGTGTGGATAGTAGATATTGGGATTATTTTCTTCCCTTCTGTGTTGATAGTGCAGTAGTCCCCCTCTTATACGGCCACCCCTTCTGCACCGGGAAAGTGGCCTTATAAGACGGATGGCCTTTCCAGAGGGGGACTAATTTTTTGTGAGACGTGTATGTAATGTACGTAGTAAGAAAGCTATATTCTTCAAAGCATTTAATATCTTCATTTAATATCATCGTCTAAAAGTAACATTAATTATTAAAAGGTTCTTCTTCATATAATAATAGACTTATTTCAGCTGAATATGCATTAATAGTTCTTATTTTTGGCGTAAGCGTGTTATGCGAGCGTGTGTTGTTGTCATGCACATTGCAAAATCATTCAAGAACGTCATTTAAATCTTGGTACATACATAATTCTCTTTCCATTTGCTCTATTTTCCCACTGCTGCTGAATAACCTCCTTATCGGTTACGATGTTGTTTATTCGAGTCTTTTCAACATAAAATTGTTTTATTCAAGTCTTTTCTACCTAAAATTGTTCGGCAAGTCCCCCCTTCCCACCGCACCCACTGTCGTAGAGTAGAATAACCGACTTTTTTCTAAAATAATTGTCTCCGTTTACGTGATGACATGTTAATGTTTGGTAATGATTTATTCGGATGTTGCTAACTTTATACGATTTAATTATGCAGACGAAACTTTTGTAGAGCGGACGAAATGCCTTCTTCGTAAAGGAAGCGATAAATGTGTTGTCACGTGATTTTTCGGTCTTTGTCTGGTATCCTGTTTTGTTCAAGGTTAATTTCTCTTTGTGTGCTCGTGTCTGCACAAAATCTATTTTTAGCCTATGCTGACCCTGTTATGATCTTGACAATTACGTCCGGTTGTAATCATCAATGTTGCCAACTACAAGATTGATAAAACAATTTTTCTGCATTTAAACAAAATGCCATGTAATTTTAAAGGCAGCGATCTTGTCACGTGATTCATTAGTCGCAGTCGGGTACCCTATTGTTTTTACATTTCTTTACACTAAGAGAGAGAAGCCAAAACGGCTTCGATATGTACGCAGATTTAACTTGAACAATAGCACCTCGCGGCCGTTAGGATTTGTAAACTTGACAATTATTTTCAGTAGTAATAGCCACTAATTATGAAAGTGAACAAGCTCAACATCTTAATAAGGGAAGCCATAAATGTTATCAAACCATTTTCCCCGCTGACTTGTGTATTGTACATCAATACCGCCACTTCTCAGCTGTTACTACTGTTCAATAATTGTAATCTTAACAATTATCAGAGTGACTAAACCGGACATCTCATGATAACACAGCAGTAAGGCTAATCGGATTACGTGTACTTACCTTTTTGTATAAAATAAAATTTGAGTCTTACTCGGCTTTATGGGATAAATGTGGCTTCTCGTGAGGGGTAAATTATGTAATATTAACCTTGGTGGTACATGTACTTTAATCAACACTTCCGTCAGTAACGAAAACCTGACATCGGGAAACAGAAATCGGATTACTTAACACATGTTATGAATAAAACACTGGTTCTGGATACATATTACAAAATGAAATGAGGCCGCTTGTGAGGGGTAAATTTTATATTTTTGCACTAATATGCTGGCCGTTGGTCGCGTTAGCGGGGTGGTCTTTCGTGAGGGGTACTTTTGAACACAAACTCGTCGGTGCCGACGGATTCTGGCCATAAGGAGCGGGTGACCGCTGGTCAGGGGAGCCGTTCAAGAGGGGGACTGCTGTGTATAATATGTGAAGTTATTGTAAGGGATGTTTTCCTTCACGTCCATGCTTCAAGTATATAAAGCATAGCGGACGCCAGTCTGGCTATGTGTCTTCACATTGGCCGTTGAAGACCCAACACAAACCTACCATGATCCTTTAGATCCCTCGTCTAAAAAGGAAACTAAAACCAGAAAATCAATTACTACAAGAAAAGGAGAGGGCTAACCTCCACACGGATTGGAAAAAAAAAAATTCTCGGCAAACGAGCACGTACACCTTGTACACAAAATCCAAACCCAACAATTATTCAAAATTCACAACTCCAAACACGAGAACAATTACACAGGTTGCTCACACATAATTGGTATAGGGCCGTCCAATAGGAAGACTGGACTGGATTTGACACAAAAGACCGGCCTCGCCATTGGGCCGGGGCGTTTGGTTGCGAGATTTGGGTGATGAATTTGTTCAACGACTTGAAAGACAGTTGGTACTGGATAATGGATGCAGCATATGTGGTGGAAAGGCTTGAAAATGAATGGAAGTATCCAGGTAGCCTAGACTTCGTGACCAGTCTGAAAATAGCCAGGGATCTGGTTAAAGACATGATAGAGGAGGAAGTGGAAAAGTTAAGAGGCTTTATTAAGCCTAAGTATGTTAGAGTGGGAACATTGAAGCAGGCCCTTGACGATGTCATCAAAGTGAGATAAGCTTTACAAGACATAGTGAATTTTACTGAGTGGTCTTTTGTGAAGTGGGGATTAGACCAATTAAAGAAAGCAGAAGAAATGATTAGAAAGGTGCTGGAAGAGGAGGTGAAGAAGATAAATATACCTGGGCTAAGGAGAGAAAGGAGAAAGAAAACAGAAAGAAAAAAGAGGACGTTGACAGACTGAATCAAAACTGGATCAAGGTGCAGGAAAAGTTTAGATCCATGGGACATCCTGACTGGATGCCAGAGAACGAAAAGAACAAGAAGAAAGGAATGATAGAGAAAGTGAGGAGATGGTGGAAGAAGTGGAGAAAACAAAAGAACACAAAGGCCCTTTTCAGGGCCACTCCATTGCATACAAAAGATTTACTCACTTTGCCATATATGTGTCTTTCTTTGCTTGTTTGTTTGTTTGTTTGTTGCCAATGTCCAGTACCGTGACGTCACTCTACCTGTTCCATTTCTATTGTCCATATACAAAACTCAACCTATCTTCAACTTTCCATGACGCTATAGTGGTCCAGGGTAAATTTTGACGCTATAGCGCCGCGACACCTTTTAGACTGGATTTCCTATTGACGCTATCAATTTTGACGGTATACAACCCCACAACCTTTCTGACTGGGTTTTCCATTGAAGCTATACAGCCCCCATTAACTACTCTCCATGCATGTAATTTTTCAGCCGTGGGCTAATTTTGGGGTTTGTTATATCCAGTGTTTTGGGACTGTAAACATTTTGTATGATATCTGTCCTTTTTGTTTTCATCATTTTACTAATTGAGTAAACCACATCATTTTTCACTATATGAGTGAATACATTTTACTATATGAGTAAAGTAGATCATTTTTTACTATTTGAGTAAAACTCATCATTCTTTTCGTCGTGTGATTTTACTGTGAATCATTAACCTTTGTTCTTTTACTGTGTAAGGTCATTTATTTGTATTCACATTTATGTTCCATTATTAGGTACGTGCAGATTGTGTTAATTTGTCCAATATTGGATCTTATACACGCACGTATTAATCATAATTCTTTTCTCATTCAAGTCATTGATCAATGAACATTGTATTTGTATCACCATCAAAAGTGTTCTGTTATAAATCCGAAATCCAACCTGGTTATCTTGTTACACTGTGTAGAGAAAAGGATATGAGCCACGGCATTTTCTGGACCTACAAGTGTTTGAAACCTGTGCTTTCAGTTCCGCTCCAAAGAGTCAGGTGCTAATTTCAGTAATGAGTGTTCCAAAATCAGGACTGTTAAAGGACTGAAATTCCATCAAGAAAACAATGTCTGTTTTTAAAGTTACTACTAGGATAAGCTCTCAAAAGATTCTTTTTCCTACAAAATAACTTTCATTATCAACCAACCCTGGCCACCCAAAACCATATATACCCTATTGTATGTTCACCCATTTCCAGGCTGGTTTCCATTTTTCCACACAGTTAGTACCGTGTGTCCTGCATGCCTATCCAAAGTTTGGTTTACTGCCTTCTCATTGGCCAGCTGAAAATAAGATATAATTAAATGCAGGACGTAATTTTCTTTTAACCAATGAGAGGACAGTATTCCATTAAGCGGGATTTCAGTTGCACATTAAGCGAGCGCGGTCATGGCCATGTCGAGCAATAGCGTGGAAAAATGGTCTGGCATTCTATTAGGCGCCGTAGCGGACAATAGCTGGTCCAATGAGAACGTTGTAGCTGAAATTTTAATGTCATATGTCGAGAATTCCAATTTCACGTGTTGAATCAAATTGCGTATCCTTAAAGTTCCATCGTCTAGGTCGAGATTTTAGATTTTATATGTTGAATTGTGCAGAGATGGCTGATATTTCAATGTCCTATGTCTAGAATTCCAATATCACATGTCGAATCTAACTGTTTGAGTTGAAAATTCCATTTGATACGTCGAGTATTTTGATTTCAACTGTTGAATTACACAACGTTGGTTGAAACTTGGATATCAAATGCTGATTTTTAAAGATTTTATCCAAGCTGGTCCAATGAGAACGTTGCAGTTGAAATTTCAATGTCGTATGTCGAGAATAAAATTTCAAATGTTGAATCAAACTGTTTTCCCTTAAAATTCCGTTGTCTAGGTCGAGATTTTAGATCTTATCTGTTGAACTGTACAGCGGTGGTTGGAAGTTTTATTTCATATGTCGATTATTTAGATTTCATCTGATGAGTTACACAGCGTCGATTGAATGAATCTTCGAGTCCAATGTCGAGCTTTTATATTTTAGCTGTTAACGTGTACAGCGGTGATTGAAATTTTGAATCAGATCCATTGTGCTGAAAGTTCCACTTCGTATGTCGAGTTTTTAGATTGTATCTGCTGAATTACACAGCGATGGTTGGATGTTTTAGTTTGCTTTGTCAGATTTGCTATTTTTATACAGTGAAATACTTGTTGGTCTTAATAGCTGCATTACACGATGACAATGTTTACTGTAACAATTCAAAATAATATCGAGTGTTAAGATATATCATTTGTGTATTCAATTATGAAGCCCCATTGCATTTGATGCAGTTACAGTTTAAAACTTATCATTCATGGTTTGAGAATTACTATGAACTTTTTTGTTAGAGGTCGCGCTCGCTAAAAGAACCGCGTTATTTTTAAATATGGAATATTCCCGTTGATTTATTGTGATGAGCGACAATACAATGAAATATCTAATTATATGAGTTATCGTATTGCTCTTTATTGAAGAAACTAACTAGAGAGCTACAAGACTACATTTTAAGTATATATAGTGAATGGTATTCTTGTTTTGCATTATTATAGGTACCCAAAAATATGGACCTTTTTGACCTCACTCATCTATTTTATTTTTTATGATTTTTTTATATTAGGCGTATGCAACATTAAATTTGCGCATACAAACTGTCCCTTGCATTCGTAGATAGTTCCCGAATGACGTCATCAGCAGCCATATTTGTGGTA
Source organism: Megalonaias nervosa (assembly GCA_016617855.1). Lineage (NCBI taxonomy): Eukaryota > Metazoa > Mollusca > Bivalvia > Unionida > Unionidae > Megalonaias > Megalonaias nervosa. The sequence goes on from JAECUM010047567.1 coordinate 34,714, forward strand.
TGCTGGCAGATTTACCGTTGAGTTTATATGGTGTTTGGAAGTTGAAATAAAATTCATTGAATGACACGATAATGCTACAAAACATACATATATAAATAGAGCGCAAATCAAGCTTTCTGTTAGTATCTACCTAATCTGTTGATGCTTAACTCAACTTTATAGGTTGATTTTGCTTCAGTTTCGGCTTGTTCAAAGTTGTCAGTTTTGGTGGTCGCATATAGGAGAAACTGCCAGGCTGCCCATCGTTCAGGTAAAATGGGATGAGCAGAATATCGTCTGCTTGTGACCTTATCGGGAAGCATCTATAGGAATGGTTTTGATTATACTGGGTTATAAACAGGAAAAATAACCTGCAGACATCTGATTTTTAGCTAATTACGTTCAGATGAATGAGTTTACACTGTATCAATATGTCTTGGCAGGGAAAAATGTAGAGGGGGAGTGTCACTCAAAAGAATGCAAAACAAATTGGTTTTTTTTTATGTAACGCTCAATAGGATTGGCACTGTGATACTTCAAAATTTCATTTACAAAGTTTAACACCCTCCCCCCTCACAACAATGAATGTGCTAATGAAGTAGAGGATAGAAGATCTTCTGAGATAGGGACAATTTGGCCAATAAAAAATAGCACGTTGTACTGTAGTCCGATAAATCAACCCCCCAAATCTGTGTTGATACTGATGGATGATATGTGGGTCTGATGTGACCTGTTCATTAAAATGTGCAAATTTTGCTGCATGCAAATCTTTCCGGAACAAGCCTGCGTACACTTTAGACACATACCTGAAATTGGTAACAGCCATATCAAGCGCGAAGTTCAAAATGGCCACAGGACAGATAGTTGTGCTATTCCAGGTGGATTTACAAGTCACCAAACATATGATATTCTCCGGAAATATAATGTACATATCACCAAAAGAATTCTATAGCTGATGGTAGCTGCACAGCCACGAGAAATACCGACAAGTGTATAAAATGTCCACCGATGTGTGCAGCCAAATTTGGATGCAAATAATTGCAGCTTTTAATGAATAAGTGATATCAGCCCCTCACCCGAAAATCAACATGATCACGGGGGAAGGGCTGATTTATCGGCCTAGTTGTACTGTACTCCCTCTGTCTCTCCTGTACCGTGTATTATCCACACACACACACACCGCTTGTAACAGGTAGCAACAACAATATAGATTTATTATATACGAAATTTACTTAATTATTAAAGTACAATTTAAAGGGATTTAAATTTATACAAAATAACCTCGGGCAAATTCCATCAATTTCCTTTCCTTTCCTTGCCACCACAATCACGTGAGCTGTTTGTTTGTTTTTAATCATAACTTCTTCTTTATTTCCTATCTATTTTTGTATGTAATCTTCATGTATGTCATTCGTTCTAATCTACTCTGCATGCTATATTGCGTTGTATCATGGAGAGGAACTTGTAAGTTCTTGTGAGCATGTTTGTTTCCTTTTATTTTGCAAATATATTACGTTTATGGCAATATAATATGATTAAATCAGAAAATCGAGATAATCACGGCATTAAAAATGTACAAATATTGCTACTGTACTAGTGTTATTGTCAATTACGTAACCTCATAACATTAGGTCAGGTAGTGCTATTGTCAAGTACGCAACCTCACAACATGAAGGATTTATTTGATTCGAAATCAGTGTATCACAAAATTAGAGGGGCATTACAAAAAGTTCTGAATATCAGTGCGCTGTGTTAGCAAAGTTCTTCGTTAATCTCCATCATGCAGCTCCACACATTTTCTCCGTCTGATTATTCAATTATTGAATGCCATTTTGTATTGACCTTTGTAGTCTGATCTTCATACACTGGAGAACTATTATTTCCAACCGCATATGGCGGCTGTCATATCGTCTGCCTCTCATCGAATCTTTGATAACAGGATTCAGCCCTAAAATTCACTCGGAGCTAAATCTGTGTGGAGGATGTGGAGCTAAATCGGGGCTTTGTGGAGGAGGTGGCAAAGCTAAATCAGGGCTGTATGGAGGATGTGTCAAATCTAAATCATTGCTTTATGGAGGATGTAGGAAAGCTAAATCAGGACTGTGTGGAGGATGTGGCAAAGCTGTATCAGGGCTGTATGGAAGATGTGTCAAATCTAAATCAAGGCTGTGTGGAGGATGTGGCAAAGCTAAATCAGGGCTGTGTGGAGGATGTGGCAAGCTAAATCAGGGGTGTGTGGAGAATGTGGGAAAGCTAAATCAGGGCTGTGTTGAGGATGTGGCAAAGCTTGGATGCTGTGATCCTTAGGAAAGTATTTCATGAAGGCAGAGTTACGCGCAACGAGGGCCACTTGAGAACTAGTACATTGATCCGAGGACCGAATGAGGACAAGTTCATTGGACCGAGGGCCAAATGAGGACTAGTACATTGGCCCGAGGGCCGCATGAGGACTAGTACATTTGCCCCAGGGCCGCATCACTGAAGAAAGAATTGGCATTATTGTTTTACAAATTCCGAGTGTCGTTTCTGGCCGTATAAAATAACTACACGGGCCGCGTGTTTGAGACCCCTGGAGTAGACATATAAATCGGGAAACGGTGCACTGACGGGTGGTTTGCTTGTGTCACACGGCTTGTTGTAACAACTTATAAACATAAAGATGCCCAGTGATACTATCAGAGTCACAACAGTTACCTGGACAACGGGGTTTTGCATCGACAAATAAATACATACACAAACACATCTGTTAGTCAGTCCACGTCGAGCGATTTGTGGTCTCAGCTAGTTTTCACCAATCCCTACTTTATTATTTTCTCTCGAGTCGGGTTCAAACAAGTAAATTCATCTTTCAACATCCGAGACAATCACATGCAAACGTTACTGTCGCTCTTTTCACATTTGGAGAGTAGCTGTTAGGCAATTTCAATCCGAGACCGCTTTTGAATCAGCGTTAAACAAATGCAGGACCCATCTTGCTCAAACCTCTGTGAGTATCTAATGAATCTTCAATTTGTTAACAACAGCTGACTAACTTATGTCCATGATAACAGAAATATTTTCCACTGTCTATTGAGCCTCTTCATCAGTTGGCCCCCTTCAAAACAGTCGCCTACCGCTGACCAAAAGCAGACAACGTTATTCTAGAACGACCTTTTTGCGACCTTTAAATTCATGAATCCAAACAAAAACTGTACTAAGTCATGGAGAATAACGCCCGTAAATTTTATTCAAGTCGGCCTTGATATCAGAGTGTAACATATGAGTGGCCTGATTTTACAGCATATACTTTGCTTAGTAGCAGAATTGTTTTCTTTGACATTTTCAGGTCTCTGACACTTACCTATATTACGTCAAATACATATATCTGTAGGTTTAAGGCGTGTTGCACGTGCAACTGCAGATCAATTTATAGAACGTGATTGACATTAAATTTATTGATGGAACCAAATAAACAAAGAGGTTATGATAATTATTCATGAAAGGTGTTTTGGGAAAATTGCACGCATTCTTGTTTAGCAACAAGATAGATTTATAATTTGCACAGTAGAGAGCGAGCCTGCGGTGATACAGATCCCCTACGACAATCAGTTTGGCTAAAATTGCCCATTAAGATGGGTGACTGGAAGTAAATTCTGTATTGGGATTATTGATGGATTAATTCAATTCCTGCAAAACTATTGTACTCAGTGAGAAAAGGTGCTAACTTTTAAAATCTTTGTCTGAAGCAAGGTCACATGACTCGGTCATGCATATGACTAATTAGTTTCGTCACCCTAGAACAAATCTGGGTAACATGCACCATTCATCTGTTATAAGATGACATTTTAACCAAGCTAATGATTCTGATACTTCCTTTGATATCTTACTTGACCTAACCAAGCTAATGATTCTGATACTTCCTTTGATATCTTACTTGACCTAACCAAGCTAATGATTCTGATACTTTCTTTGATATCTTACTTGACCTAACCAAGCTAATGATTCTGATACTTCCTTTGATATCTTACTTGACCCAACCAAGCTAATGATTCTGATACTTTCTTTGATATCTTACTCGACTCAACCAAGCTAATGATTCTGATACTTCCTTTGATATCTTACTTGACCTAACCAAGCTAATGATTCTGATACTTCCTTTGATATCTTACTTGACTCAACCAAGCTAATGATTCTGATACTTCCTTTGATATCTTACTTGACCCATTTTGAGAATGCATGATAACACAATGAGAAGATGAATGAAGATGAGGCAGAACTGATTCTAAAATCATTGAAAAATAGTGAAGTGTCAGGCCACGACGGAGTTATCAATGAATATCATAACTTTCTATTAAGGGCCCTGAATGGATTATGCTGTCAATGTATGTCAAACTTCTTAACATAATCGTTGATACAGTTTTAATTCCCGATGAAGGATAATTCCTCATGAATGTTGATTAGGAAAAATAAAACCTTTGTATAAAAACACAAGTTGTAAATTGGATCCCAAAAACTATCGACATCTAACATTTTTAAGTTGTTTTGGACAACTGTTCACAAAGTTGTTAAATAAGAGAATACCACCTTACCAAATTTTAGAAGCAAATAATTTTTATCAGATGTACAGGCCTGTTATAGGAGTGGGTACTCGACGATAGACAATGTTATAGTACTTCATATAAGGACTGATGTTCTAAATGTAAACAAGACAATGTTGCTTGTTTTGCACTTTCATTGATTTTAATAAAGCCTTTGACAATGTTTGGAGAGTTGTCCTGTGGGCAAAATTGTTTACTGTAGTCGCCGAGAAATTTGGAAAATTACTTGAAACATTTATCAAAACATTAAATCATGCATTGATGTTAATGGTAACTATTCAGCACTTATCATATTTGACACAGATGCTCGGCAAGAAGGAAATTTACCGCCATTACTGTTTTTTATTTATTAGTGAGACATATTTTTGAAAAGCGCCAATTGTAAAGGTATTAAATTAAATAATGATGCTTTGACTTACACAAATTTAAATGTGTTGCCGCTTCTTTATACATATAACACTTTATTAATTGCTACCAAAGCGACAGATATGTAATGGATGATTAGTTCATTCTCTCTCTCTCTCTCTCTCTCTCTCTCTCTCTCTCTCTCTCTCTCTCTATATATATATATATATATATATATATATATATATA